>JARJDW010007158.1:0-47481 GCA_030264715.1 Adinopsis sp. GC000173 | reverse complement strand
TAGTACATCTCGAAATTTTTATATAAATTTGATGAAAATGCGGTGCAAAGTTTGAAAATTTCATAACATGTTCGATAAATCGAATGTTACTAGGCGAACATCAGAGTGTAGAAGATAAGCGCAAAGTGGCATTGGATTGAATGAGACAAGTTGTAAAGAGGAGACTGTATTTATTTATTTTCTTAATTTTAATATTTATTTAATACAATAAAAGTACATCCTATTGTATTTTTTGCCCCCCCGGATTAGAGGATGTCCCCCTCTAACCTATTGTAACGTGTTTACGGCATATTTCATACACGCGTTGCTGTTGGTTTAAGCAGGGGTAGACGTCTTCGGCAATTGCCCGAGCGTGGAACCACTGCCTTAACGGTGCCANATCTCTGGTGTTTCCTTCGTCAACACATCGAATCATTCTTCAGAGTTGGCTGATGCAAATGCCATTCGAGTTTCCTATAAAAATATTTGCGATTATAGTCACAAGTTGATATAATGAATTCATAACTGCCTTTTGCGATATAATGAATTTAGTTCTGCGATCTGATATTCGTCTAGTACATTTCGAAATTTTTATATAAATTTGATGAAAATACTTTGCAAAGTATTCCCATTCCATTCAAGTGAATGCTTCCACTGCTTTCGAATGATGGTAATTACATTAAGCATAAACAGTACTTATGGTGACTTAAGTCAATGTCTGCACTGTTTCATGGCGTAGTGTCCTTCGCGATTACGTATGGGGTGTTCTTCTTCTCATTTCACTTCTAGGCGCTGCTGTAAATAACAACACAATTCATTAAATCTTCGCCCAAAAACTGCAAACAATCAACTGATATACCTCTAATCGCCAGGTTTACATCGAGCCGAGCTTCAGCTGATTTCTGCCAGTCGGTGTTTTCATTGTGTACTGAATAGTTTCTAGATGACGTATCATCGCCCGAATAGCTTTTGACCGGTTTGGTCATTCTTAATTTGGTTTGCTTAATTTTGTTGCTCGCCACTTGATTAAACACACTCATTTTAATATATCTATAATATTACAGTAGACATAATCTACATAAAAGATCTTAACTTAAAGAAAACGCACCTCCCTACTCTCAGTTGTTGGACACATGCTCTCTGAGTATTCCATATATGTTAAGGAATAATAATAAGAAGAAGAAGAATCAAGACCATCAAGACGACTTATAAATTTTGTTTTCTTTAACATGATGAATTATATTATGCAATTAAGAGAAGGCGTCTTCGTATCGACCACGACATCAACTGGATATGGATTCAGTCGTCACCAAAGAGTAAAGTCGTCACGAGAACTGCATCGATATAAACGAATCCACTCAGTGTTTAGTTAATTACACTTAATAATCATGGAAATTAAAGAAGATATCGACTTAACAAAGAGAATGTAAGTGTATTTAATCAAATGCATTCATAAATCCAAATCAATTAACTGTAGATTGCGTTCCGAGTGTATAAACGCTATCGCGCCGAATCGGACAAACAGATGTGTTTGTTGCTTAATGATGTGACACAGGACATTCCAAAATTAGCGGCGTTATAGTATTGTAAAGGATGCCAGTGTTATTTTCAACCGATCGCTGAATGGATTCGCGACCGGTTGGAGTCGAGGGCATTGAAAAAGCTGAAAGGATTGAATCGTATTCAGCTGATTGACATTGCTTTCAATAATAAATGAATACATGAATCAAATTTAAAACAAGAAAAAAAAGTTTTTACTTATACTTATTGGCGTAAAAAAAACAAAATTATGAAGTGTTGGAATAAGCCAACAAACATCAGTCTTATTTTTTATAGTAACTACACCATATGAGCTATACATCGCATAAACTCTAATCGTTTATTAGAGTCATAACTTTGTACAATCTTTGAAATTCGTTCTTTCAGTGAAACGTATTTGGCACGATTAGATTTTCGCTGACGCAAAAAGCTAGTGTGTTGAAAACACAATTCTTCAACGATATTATCGAAAAATTTGCAAATATTTGGTTCAGAACTGTCGGAACTTTCAATGCGTGATTGTAGCTCGTAGTGCCATCCATCTACACATTCCTTAGTCCTGGCAATGGAGCTGCCAGCAGATTGTCGATTATTCCAAATAGAAACACTGAATACTGGTGCTTTGTACATACAGTTACGAAGTTGCCGACCACGAACATATTTGCTTTCGAACAACACTACAAACTGATCGATTTGTTCTTCGTATTCATGAAAATCACAAAACATATCACCAACTTCTAAAAATGCATCCAAAACTTCTTCTTCGGGTATTAAACTAAGTGCTAATAGCATTTTAACATTTATCGAAAATGATTCATTTGCTTCATACAACCCCATCAATCCACATTCAGTTAACTTTTGCAGAATAGATTGTGATAAATGGAAAACATATCCTCCACCGTTAATATTTTCAAACACTTTGCGGAAAGCGTTCATTGATGCAGTTTCAAAATCAGTGAAGATTTTTCGTGGTCGCGCTTCTGGGAGTTTCTCCACTAGCATATTTAACATCTTCACAAATATTCTTTCTTCTCTTTTTGGTAGAAGAGCCAGGATGCACGGATACGCAGCCCCCGATTCGTCTTGGACATGAATGCTATATAATTGATAGCATACTCCCGGGATAATTTTATATGTACCATCAGCTAGCCAACAGTCATTATCCACTAGGAGTTTGAATAGACTCTTGTGACCAATCAGTATTACACGTTCCGGATCATTTTCACCGGAATCATGAATAATCCATTTAGAATACATATTTAATTTTGTATTACTTTTAGTTTCCACAACCTTCTTTTTGATCGTAACCTGATCTTCAAATGGCTCTGTTTCCGAAAGGTTCGCAAGTGCGCGCGCTTTAAAATCATTTAACCGTCTTGCCATGGTAGATTTCTTCGGCAGCGCTTTTTTTAACTCATCTGATATAGTTAGCATATTTGTGTTTATAACTGAAACAGCAGTTAATCCTGGCTGTGCCATTATTTCATTTTTCATTTTCTTAGTAAGCTTGTGAATTTCTACTTCCAATTTGCTATTTGTGTGACAGTGGTCGGAAGGCTCACAGATTACCTTATTGTTTTTAATATGAATTGTGGATCGACAATGCAATGCTCTGAACTTTGCACATCGCCAATGAACCGTCCCGTTAATAGTTCCCCGGTTGCGAACATACACAAATTCTTTATACAGAATAGTTTGACTGCCTTTATTACTAACTCCGTATTCGAAGTTATCCATTATTATTAAAATATTAATTACTAAATCAAATTAAACACAAACATAATATTTTATATTCAGCAAAAATATTTAGTAAAATTTTTACGTTAGTGTTTTGTATTTTTTTCTGTTCTGCGTGAAATTTCTTCTGTGTAATTCTATATTAAGACCGTTGTTCTTTTATTTTTCAATGACTACTATACTTTTATATTTATTTAAAATTAATAAACATTAGTATTATGTGACCGGCATTGGATTATCTAATTCTAAATCGCTAGTGAATCACGAATAAAATGCATCTCAGCGCATACACGCACCCAAGTATTTAGTAATGCGACACTTGATATATGACATTTGAAATTATCTGATAATTTCACTCGGGGGCTTATTGTATTATATTTGACAATGCGATCAATAATTGTCGACATATTATTGATGATTGCAATACGTCGAATTATTTCCATTTCTTCTTGAATTACAAAAATAATGTGATGCGAACAATGAACGCAAAACGCAAACCAAAAAGTAAGTGACCTTAGCAACCAATGCAACTTATGAAGTAGAAAATACCGAAAATACTACAACAGTAATTACAAATTTTCGTTTTGGCACAACGTTGCCATCTATGAATTTATAGTTAAACATAATTTTGATTAAGCTTAGTCTTAATCTCATTAATTTTGAAAAATAGAAATACGAATGACGGACACGGCGACGCACGAAATAAATGCGAAATTTGAAGACTTAGTTATTTATTAAATATGACACTTAAGTGTTATCATAGGTGACAAAGTAGTGCATACTTACAATGGAATTATGATTGTAGTAATAAATAAATCTAAACAAGCTAAATAACATTTAACAGTTATTATTATTTATCATTTACTATAACACCTACAGTTGTTACTTCTTCTATATTTATATTATTATTTATGTTTATTTTGTTTGACTGCTAAATTACAAAATAATCATAATAATATTATATAAAATGAATGCATAGATGATATGATTATTGACTAAACAGTGCGTTTTTACAATGTGCTATGCCATATTAACAAATCTATTTTCAATAACAATAGTAAAAGTAATAACACTGTACAGGATTTTCATACATATATATTATGTTGCTTTGGTTTACCATAAGAATGAACTCTGTAAATGAAGTACATTTTCTTTTTTAGATTGTGTATTTAAAATTTGTCAATGAATTTTAGGCCATTCCTTGGTCAACTTTATGATTAGGAATTTCAATAAATTGTCACTTGCTACCCAAAAATATGAAAATTGTGTATGTGTCCCTCTGGTTTTTACAAAAAAATTACACTCAATATAGGCATGTTATAGGCACCATTGACAAAAAGATTTAAAATCGATGTTCAGTATAAATGTTATGATTTTTCTTTCTTTTTTCTTCATATTTTTAATCGAAGGAAGCTTATAAATTTACCCCCTATTTCAAATTTCAAATAAAGCGAAGTGAGTACTTATATGACTTTACTATACACTAGATGAAGATAATTTTTAGTTATAAAAAGCAAACATACTTTTTGGAATAACAGTAACAGTATTTATATTAATATAAAATAAAAATATTTACAACAAAACAAACATTTTTTTTCTTGAAAGAGTAAACATTGTTTTAAAGCAAAAGAAATATTACATGAAAATACATTAAGATGCTATCTTAAATCCATTTTAGATACACAACGCTTATTTAATTTATAATATCTTATTAAAATGCCATAATATTTAAACATATAAATATTTAATAAATATTTTTAATTTAATTACATAGATTTTTCTTTCAGATAATTAAACATTTTGTACGATAGGGTAAACATTCACCATTAGAAAATATTTGCAAGAATTTCATATTTCATTAATAAAAATATCTTGTGCATTCCGCAAAATATTATGGCATTAGCAATCCAAATTATGTGCAATTAAGATAAAGCATGAAAATTTATTATATCACTTATTTTTATTCTTCTTCAACATTCCAATCGCCAATAACTGAAATAATAAACAGCACTAATTCATAGTTCATTTCTATAACTTAATGTGCACATAATACTATCAATTTTTTAACATCTTTATTTAATTATAACTTTGTCAATTATATATTTTTTTAACTTTTATTTATTCGCTGTTTTGGTTAATAATTATAAAGAATTTATTTATAATGACATAGTCCTTTGGTAAGAATACTGAAGCTTAAAACATTTTGTTTGAAATAGGGATACGTCATAAATGAAATAATTAATGATTGCATATACATTTGCTTCACAAAAAATATTTGCCCATAAAAAACAAAATGTTTATATGATGCACACATGTTGAAATAATAATTTAGCGCATCGTTTATGTGCAACTTAGATAGAATGTGTAGATCGATCAATGTAAATAAATAGAAAATAAAAACATAATGATATGTCTCCTTTTGAATAATCTAGCAACAAGCTAAACAAATGAAAAATAATTGTTTAGAACAAATGCACTCACAGATTATATAGTAACACTTAAAGACTACGGTTTATTATCTGCTTTACTAAGAGCTATAGCTAATTCAAGATCAGCCTGCTCTTGTAATTGTCTTTGTTTGCGTTGCTCTTCAAGCCTCAAACTTTCCTCCGCCGCCCATGCTATTTGTTGAGCTTCATTTGGAATTTTGTTTTTACTGATTGGCGGAGCCGATAATCGTCCGCTATTGTTAATTATTGTATCTTTACTAGGCAAAGGAACAGATTGTCTACCTCCTAATCCAAACGGGTCAAATTTATCTTCGTTATTACTACTAGTACTAACATTCGCTGGTTCGTCGTCAAATGCAATATTAAACGGATCTTCGTAGCGATAATCTCTAAATGGATCATCCGTGAAATCTAAACCTTTGTTTGCTGTCGTCGTTGGAGCATCGGACTTGCTTGCATTTGATTTGTCGGAGAACTGAAGAGCATACGTTAAGATTATTAATGCTGAAAATGATTGATTTTAAGATTAATTGGGAATCCTGCAAGAAATCGCCATCCCTGGCATCAGACATCAAACATACACTGAAAAATAAATAAAAAAAAAGTGACGCATGCCTTGGAATCCTACGTGAAGAAAAAAATAACCTAAAATAAGCTATAAAACATAAGTAAACGTAAATAAATACAAGGTGCGACATAAATAACTCTCACATTTCAGCAAACGACTCTAGTGTTTGTTATTCGCAATAATGATTGATTGATTGAAATGTGGAAGCATTTCTACCGCATCCTGTATAGAAATATAACTTACAGTGCAAAATCATAAAAACAAAATAAAAAAGCATACCATTAATAAATCAAATGAAGAACAGTGGATACTTGGTTGGTTACGTTTAGGGAGGGTATGATGATATGGATAATAAATTTTAGGATACTGGGGATCAGGTAGGAAGCTACGATGTAAACACTAAAATGTTCATAACAATAAACTATAATACAACAACATCCAATGTGAATAAAAACAATTTACCTTTGAATCGAAATCAGCAAAATTGGCAAATCCACTACTAGATGCGAAGGGATCATTAGAGCTGGAACCAAATGGATCTTGCGGTTTAAATGCCGGCGGATTTGGCCTTGGAGGTGCAGGTCGAGGCGGTTTAGCTTTTTTAGGAGGCAAAGCGGGACTAGGACTAGTTGGTCTTCCAGGGACAGTTCCATCTCTGGTTGGGGCATGCAGTACGGCAAATGGATCGCATCCAAACGGATCTTTATCAGGCTGCAAAAATACAATATTATGCGATTATTTTGTACTGAGCGATATGAAGAACAAAACACCCAGTTATAGTTGGAATGTTATAATAATTCATTTGCCACGCTAAGTTATGTTAACGATTAAATTTTGAAGCAAATCACGTAATCATAAACAAAGAAAAACGGGTTAATAAGTGAATCTTAACGGCCCGACACACTATTGATTTTTTTCTGGGTTTATGCTTACCCGATTTACATCTGATTGTGTACTTATTAAACACAAAGATGTATACTAAAATATCTTATAAGATTCTAATTGCACTGGGTGTATGTATTTCGTGTCACTCTGTATATGTTGTTAATAATCATACCTCAGGAGTAGCAGATACATTTTTAGAATCACCAAACGCGTTAAATGGATCAGACTTAGCAGCATTTGCTCCGAAATTATTAAATGGATCGGAACCAAATGCATCCTAAAATAATTCGCATAATTAGTAATATTAACATCAATCACGGTATCGATACAAACATTTTTATTTGAAGTAGTAAATGCTGATGAATTGCTAAATGGATCGTTTGAGTCAAAGGCATTATTATTTTTAAACGGATCTGGAAACATAAAAACATATGTGATTTGAATGTAATGTAATTAGAATGGACGGAAAAATACCGTTTGCGAACGGGTCCGATTGGAAGCCAGATGAATTATTAGAATGTCCATTTTGATTACTAAATGGATCGTGTTTGTTATCCGTATCATTCTAGAAGAATAATATAATATAAATGTTTATTGCAAAAATCAATAAAATAAAATGTATATACTTCTTCGGTATTGCCATTAACCATTCCGATTTTCTGATATTCAGGATCTCTAAAATCTGGCGTAATTCGCAGAGAAGTATCCAAAACAGTCGCTGTATCACCAGTAGTAATAGCATTATCACAAGCACTTATAGCATCATTCATCTGTCTAGTTTGCTCTTGAAGCTGCGTAATCATCGCTTTGGCCTAGATATATTAAATCAATAAAACGAACAATATAATTTTTTCTCTACACTATTTTATATTTTACCTGGCTGATATTTAACTGTGTGTTCTGTAATTTACTAGAAAGGTTTTCCAACTTATTGGTATTTTCAATTTTCATGTGTTCAAGCCTTTGCTCCTCTTGTTTTAAATTTTCTAACTGCTCCTTTTTACTTGTCAACTCAGCTTCTTGTGACGAGATTACATCAGCTTGCTCAGCTGCTTGTGTTCGCAACTTTTCTACCTAAAATATAAAATATCGCATTGATGATTTGCTGTAAATGGAAGGCTAGATAAAAAATAACAGTTAAATTCCATCACCTAACCAAAACCATTCTTTTTAACAGCATGCTTATAAAATTAACGCAAAACAATAAAATGGACAAAACTTTCTTACATTACCTTCTCAATTTGTTCATCTAACTCGACTTGTACATCTTCCAATTCTTTCTCTACCTCTGATCTCTAATAAAAATGTAACAAACCAAACATGCCAACAGAAAAAAATCATATCAACTAAATTTGAAAAAAAAATAAGGTAAAAAAATGTAAATCAAATTAATCAAGCGATAATTAATCTAAATGCATCAGTAAAGCCATAAAATAAAAGTTAACAACACACGCCATTAGAAGCCACATTAATTTTAACAGAAATTTATGAAAATTTTATTCACATTATATTACCTGAGCTTTAAGATCGCCAAGTCGCTTCATCGCCTCCCCTTTTTGATTTTCTAACTGTTTTAATGTTGCAGCGAGCGTATCCAATTCACTCTGTATATGAAAAATTTGATTGTTGATTAATTAATACAGTGTTGCATTAAAAGTGATTTATTATCATTACAAACCTGCAAGCTTTTTATTTCGCCAAACTTCACTTTAATATCGGCTTCCTTTTGAGCGATATCAGTTTCCAATGCATACTTTTCTTTCGCTAATTCTTGAATATCTTTGCTTATCATTTCTAATTCGGGGTTAGAATAACTAGTATTATTATTGTCCTGCAAACGAACGTTGTTTGATGATTAATTGTCATTGCTTGTTTATTGACATGAATATTAAGCGAGTGTTTTTATTAATATTAATGATTGGGCTGGCGCACTGCTTTTTAACATCCAAATTTAATAAAATCAAGGAACGGGCTAAGCAGTATTACCGAGCGAATTTCGGTTTAAATAAAACATGGCAATATTTAAATGGCGATCCTTCACTCTACCCTGGGACGAATATTAAATATAAACAGGAAAATATGAGGAAATGGGAAATTTATTATTATTGTTTACGTGAACAAGAGAAAAGCATAGGTAAACACGGAAGTTTAATCCCTGAAGCGATTCAAGGCTTCGAAGGAGGACTAGTAAAGTAAGTTTTGCATTAAGAACAAAATATCATCAACTAAGATAATAAATAACCCCTAGATTCGATTGCGACTTATGTTTAAATCCTGCTGAACAATCAAACATTGACAGTATCGAGTGGTATTTTGGTAAATTTGGTAATAACTATCTTGAAATTATTGTCTACGATGAGCATTTAATGCTAACGCCCGAAGACAGAGCTTTGCATATTTATAATTTAAAAGTTGACCATTCGGGTCAATACGTTTGTATTTTAGGAGATTCAATTACAGTGCCATATTATTTAACGGTAGTAAATGGCTCAACACAATTGTCAGAGGTCAGTCGAATAAGTGATGTTATAATAATTGAATCCAATTAGATTCTTTGTATTGGAATGTTAGGTACACTCCGAAGCGGCAAAACTGGGACCATATGCATCACAACCCGCAAAAATACCGGAATATAATTTAATTCTGGATACTGTCTGGAGTGAATGGTCGACATGCAGTCGCTGCGAGGAAATTGGAAGACGACATAAACTGGGATATTGTGTAGTTCTTTACGATGCTGATAATAATGCTACACGACATCAAAGAGACTTCGGGACGTTAAAAAAAGTAATGCGACAATCATTATTGATTTTAATAATCATTATTAGGTTGATGCATAATAATGTGTAATGTAAAGGTACTACATGCACATCAAAATTTATACGACTATTCATCTTGGTCGTATTATATTTTATTACTTATACAAGGTGTCTAGAAAGAAGAGACAGCAATATTATGAGGACGTTTTTAAGCGAATAACAATAACACATTATTGAGCCATTGATGCTAAAAGGTATCTTGCTAATCCCACTAATCGTAATTTTTAAAATTTCTTCCTTTTTTAACTTAACTATTTTAATCATTTTATTTTCTTAATTTTAGTATAAAAAGAGATTGGCAAATTAGAATAACATTTAACTAGTAATTAAAAAGTACTGTGAATCAAATTAAAAAATCTCCTCCCGTTTTCTTGACAGTGGTTTAATAGCCTATAAACTTTTTAATTTCAAGAATTTACATACTCCAATACAGTTGAATAAAAAGTATTGTTTATAAGCAAATTTCGTTTTAAACAGCTTCTACCGTTCATTGTCCTATAAGATTGCCTCTTCTTTTTACATCATCCTGTATAATAATTTAGTCATTTCCAAACTATTCCTGTTTTACCCCCGCAATTAGTGTCAACTAATTGAAATCGGGCAAAGCATTGACGTTCGCTGTTTTTACAAAGGCAAAGGGTTTTTTGCTGAAATTACAGTATAATATATGAAAAGAGAAATGGCAATATTGAAAACAAAACTTTGTGCGCTCATCAGCTGCGGATAATTATGCATCAACCTGATAATTAATTTTTGAAGTTGCTGCTTCATCCGGATTATGAATTTTCGTTGAAAAAAGCACATACGAGGAAAGAGAAAATGAACACAACGGTATTGCCAGTTCATATAGAGTTAATTAAAATATTTGAATTTGGTATTCCATGTAAATCTCATATTCTTCCCGAATCGATAAAAAGTTTGGCCATAATTCAAGCGCGAAAGGACGAAATTATGACTGGGTTTTGTAAAGTATTAATAAATAAAACATTAATGGATTCCTATAGAATAAAATGTATTATGTATTAATTAGGTGGAATGTAAAGGTCAAGATATATTCGAGTTACGTGATAAGGATGGAAATGTTATTGAACGAGCTAATAATTCCGCTGGCATATATTCCACATTACAAGGAGTTCCACCCATTACCCCATCGGTTGAACGTCGATTGCAATATGAGATTGTTGGCAAAGATATTGTTTTAACATGTCCCGGGTAAAAAAACATTCCCAACAAATACACCGAATTCGTTAATACTATATTGTTTGTTATTTAGCAATTTGAATTCCGATGTATCGATAAAATGGCAAATTAATTCCAAGAATATCATACCGGAATTAATACACGACTTATCAAATGGTAGAATATACGTAACATTATTGGATCGCATTCACATTAAGAAAGCGATGGAAGAAGATTCAAATTTTTACAGGTTAAATATATATTTAACCTTTTCTTCGTGATATTTCAATAAATAAATTAAAAGTTAATTATACTTCTATAACCGAAAAACTAATGAAACGTTCATTTACCACATTAATTATTATTTATGTTACTATTTCAGTTGCTGGCAGAATAACGAACTTGCTGGGACAATAAGTTTGGTGGTTGAAAAGAAAATACAAATGACATTCAATCATTATCTAATGCTAATTGGAATGATATTGATTTTATCAACGTTTTGTTATGTATTTATACGAGCGTTCATTGGTCGGAAGCATGCCAAGCGAGCAAGAACTTAAAACACTTACCACTAATCCAGTTCCATCAGCCGGTTTATTAGTTCTAAATGTTGGAGGTACCATCTCGGGCATTAGAGTCGGAGGTGGATTTATACCTTTTAAGCACCTTGATACGAACCACATGGCTAACGCAAATTGTTCATTATTTAATTTTCCGCTTTGATTGATATCGCATAACGCCCTAGATAGATAAAACGTGTCAATTGTTGATTAAACAATAAACGCAAGAATCTTGTCGTTTTGTTTACCATATATGTGCTAATATTTGCTGGTGTACCCCAGATTGTAGAAATACATCCTTAATTTCCTGACCAGAAACGAATCCATCCTTATCAATATCACTTTTAATAAAAAGTGTATCCGATTTAGCCTTTTCCTCATTAGACACCACCCAATTTAGTGTAGGTGTTGGTTGAACCGGCTGTATGGGCCGTGGCGGCGTTTGAGTCACTGGCGGAACTGATGATATTAGCGGCGGCGCTGGCTGAGGAGGTTGCGGCATAGGTGGAGCCGGAATTTTAGGTTTGATCCCGTCCAAGCCTCCTATCAATGGAGCCTGAGGCGTCGAACCTTTTCGCTTTGCCATTAATTCGGGCGGGAGAGTATTTGGAATTGCATATTTTTCTAGTGCTTTATAAACCAAATGCATCGCCTAAAATTTAAATAATTCATTAATTACGCTGAAATACAGTGTAATTTGATTTAACCTACGGTTATAAATTCATCTCGATCCAACATTCCATCTTTATCTTGGTCAGCTAAATCCCAAATTTTGCCCAGTGTGTCCAGAGGTAGTTTAGAATCCATCAAAACACCTTTCACCTATAATAAATTCATATAATTAATTATCAATGTCTATTGTTTTATTAATGTTTCAATAATCTACCTTATTTCCTGCTATCATTCCATTTACAGGGTTCAAAGAGTCAAATAATTTATCATAATTCGCTCGTTCAGCTGGCTTTACAGTCCAGTCCACCGCTGAGGGCGGTAGTGATGTTATTAAAGGAGTAGCTGGTTTAGGTAGAGGCGTATTTGTTGGTAACGGCGGCTTTTTGGGTTTTGGTAATTGAATATCTCCCTAAAATATTCACACCACAATTATTATTACAATAATAAATTCGGTAAAAAGGTGTTTCCAATATACCATTTTTGGTGGTTGCATTTCTAAATTAATATTTGCCATGTTAATATCACGACCGGCTTGAGCAAGAGATACCAATTTCAAGGCTACATACATTCCAGTTTTATCTAAACATCCTCTTCCACCGGGATCTGATAAATCCCATATTCTTGACAATACCACATCACTTAGACCAGACTTTTTAAGGAATCGTGCAGCTTCCATCGCACCCACGGTGCCAACTCCATTCGGATCAACCTTAAATGGATGAATTTTATCATTTTGGTTAAAATCGTAAACAAATTGTACTTACATAATTATAATACGCTTCATATATGGCACTATTGGATCCAGCCACCTGAAAATGATTGGATAATTAAAACAAAAACCATCTAGGCCGAATATTCCAAATAATATGTTATAAGACTTTATATGGCAGTAAAATCATTTGGAAATAGAACTGACATTTATATTGACGTTTCTTAAACTGTCACGTTAGTATTACTAATGATGAAGCATTCAACAGTTGTAACATTTTAAATGAAAATTTATCAAAATTCATTTAAATTAGGCAACATAATTATAATGTTATTTAAATTCATAAACTTCTTATCAATATAAGAGTAATATACGCCGCCCACAAAATCACCGATGTTGTAAGTCGAAAAAACAACATAAAACGTTTGTAACTGCTGTAGAATTTTTTCGTAATAATATGTAATATCCATTTCTGCACACATATACCTTACAATTAATGCAGAATATGAATTTTATATTTAATTATGTCAAAAAAACGACACAAGTACCTGTGTTGGTGACGGCAAAGCAGCCATCTTTTTGAATACTAAACGAAATAATTTTATTGGTCGATTTTTAGTATGTCAACCAATCCGCGCATGAATCAATAATAATGTTTGCGCTGCCAACCACAGAAATTTGATCAACTTGTCATTACAATTTTTATTTATAGAGTTGGTTACACATTTAAAGTAAAGTTACTTATTAATAAAATGCATTATGGCGTTTTTTAATGCCGGCTTCATCTCAGGGGGATCATCAACTAATATCTCATGTAAATGGCGCTCCTTAACAAATACATCACTACACCCATATTCCTCTTGTATTATTTCGGACGTAATCTCATCGTTATCTAATAAACGCAACCACTTAATTTTCTTATTCAAATCACGTATAATTGCGTATAATTCCTCTAATTTGCGCCCATCGTATTTATTGCTATTCACCAACTTCCACATTTGTTCTTTCTTAGTTTGATAATCTTGCCTTAAAAGGCTTTGATTTTGTACTAAGTATTCCGCACAAATATCAAGCAATTTCCTGCATTCTATAATAGAATACATTATTAATTGCGCATTAATAACATGTATGCATTAACTTTGTATCAACAGGAGAATTCTGACTGATAATCAGTCAGAAGTCAGTATGGAAATCAGTGAAAATTGTCTCACCATGCGATCTGACGTGTCAATTAGTGGTATTAAGGTATTTCTAACTAGTTATCAACTAGTGGATTGAGGATCATTGTCATTAAAGATTGGAATTCAGATTAAAAAATTGACAACTAGTCAGAAACTAATCAAATTTGTCTTGTTGATACAAAGCTATTATTACGTACGTGTTGATCCTTTACTAGTACATTTTCGTTTGGGACGAGCGATAGGCTTTTTTATCAGCACGTCTTGGGAAGTCTTGGGAATTTCTTTCGGCGGTTCCTTCTTCAACGGGGTTTTTTGCAATGGAACGAGCGGGGGCACTCCCTCATTTAGGTAGTTGAGCAAGATAACCCTAATACTGTAATGAGAATAAATAAAGATTATTACACATATTTACGAAAAAAATTACTTCGTTGAATCTTCCTTGTTTCTGGACAAGTTCTCAGTATTCTTTGGTAATGGTACCATAGTAAGAAAATATTTTAATATTTCAGATGGCAAATCATTCAACATATTACTTAAGGTTAATGTAGTCTAAAACGACAACAAAATATTTCAAGTTTATTATAAACGAAAATGATATTGAGAGGCAATTAATAAACTTACAAGTTCATACTCGCTTTGACTCGACATAGGTTTATTAGAATACTCTTTGATAACTTTGAGAGCTTCATCCAGAACATGTAATTTATCTTTATAATGAATTTTTAAAACCCTCATCAACAGAATATTATTATCTTCCATTTTCCTATGAATGAATGAAAACAAACGACATTTTTTAAACCCAGTTTGACGTAGAGACAGATATTTTTCTAAGCCTATTCTGATATTATTAATATTTATGAAATTATTAATATCAAAAAAGCGATGATTTATGTTTTTATATTTCCAAAGCAATATTAAGCCTCCAATGCAATTGTTTTGATAGTTTGGGAAGCAAGCAAATCGTGTTGTTTTTATCAAATCGTTGACTTGATTATTTATATCGCTTTTTTGAAGGTGGCTGGAAGCATTGTAATGAAAAATTGTTTCGTTAGAGCGATTAATGTAAAATGTAAATAAATTTTACAATTTTTAATTCACTCTTTAACACGGATTTGCTGCTCAAAATGATCACTTTGTCATTCAGCAATTAACAGTAGTTGTTTTATTTATTAGAAATGATATTTTATTAACAAATAAACAAAAATATAAAGTTAAACGTTTTGCAATGGTTTTATTGAAGCCACGAACAATTTATAGTTATTGTTGCGGTCACGTGGTGATCCATTGTAACACACTCACAGAAGTTGATTTTATTGAAATCTCTTAATATAATTAACTACTGTGATACCCACCAAGAGTTTATTTTCTACAACAAGTATAATTTCATAGAATTTCTTACATTAACTAAAGGGAGCATATAAGTTGGACTAAATATGGGTTAACTACAACTTTATGGAAGTCTTAAACACTTTGTAATTATTGTTGCTGTCACGTGGTTATCCATCGCAACACATGTTTTAAAGAACAAACCCACAGAAGTTAATTTTTATTGTAATTCTTCAATAAAATAAACTTCTGATATTTCTATCAAAAGTGAATATTCTATAACCAACACATTTTGGGCAGATAATTTGGACTTAAATCTGAGTTATCTCCTATCTCTACTGTAAAAAAAGAAGTTAAATCAAAAACAAATAGAGAAACACTTTAACACGTTTGCTACAACTATGCCAAACAACATTCTCTTCCACAGATCAATGGTATGTTTTTGAATAGTATTATAATTCTAACAAGGTAATTCCAAACATTAAATCAGAATCCGAGACCACGTGTCGCAAGTATTAGTCGTCGTTTTTTATAGAGCACCATTTAATAACAATGCAATTGCTACAAATCAAATCACAAATAATACAAAAACAATGCGTCATCGCCGTTAGAAAAAACCATGAGGTTTCAATATGCCCGGGGTGGTAGCAAACATATACCTAGTGATAACATAGACCATGGATCTTGTGAATTGCGACAATTTTATGCAACTATTACGCAACTCTCTAGTTTCGAATGTAAGATGTGTAGTCACCGCTTACATAAACGCATATCAAAAGTTAGACTAAAATATGGCATACCCGAACCTATCTTGTCAATTGCAACAAGTTTAGGGGCAGTTCCGCGACTCCATCATTAGGTGCACTCTATAGTTACGAACACAATATTGAATATTAGACATCTGGAAACCTTACATAAACTCAAGTAAAAAGCTAGACTAAAATATGAGATACCCCGCACCTATACTGCTATAGTCAATTTTTTTTTCAAATACATGCACTAAACAATGTGGGATAGTTAAAGTCAATATACACCTAGTCATACTATCAAAAATTTTGTAAATTGCGTCATGTCTAGGGGCTGTTCCGGAAAATTTTTATGTAACTGTTCCGAACGATATCAAATGTGGGACGTCTGGTCACCTTAGTAAATATTATAATGATGTACCACAAGTTTGTAGCTAATTTTCTTGATTTTACATTAACTCAACTAAAAAGTTCTTTTAAATTTTGACAAGTTTAGGAAATATACTTAGTCTTTATCACTAGGTGTATTTCGTAGTTTCGCATATTATCGAATGTTGAACGTCTGGTCACCCTATATTAACCGAGATAAAAATTTACAAAAAAAATGGGTAATAATTTTATTAATAAACATACAAATGTTGATATCTTAGAGACTTATATGATCTAAACATGAAAAATAGGTATCCATAATATTTTATGAATAATACTGCCAATTAGCTTAGTGTAATACAAATGGAACTTGAATAAACTATTGGTTTGTTTCAATAACTTTATTCATTTGCTCAGACGTACATTAATTTATTAGACTAGTGAATACACTTTGATTTGGCAGTAACAGTATTGTATTCATTCTGAAAAACACAACAAATAAATTGTCAATATCACAACAAATGGCTTATTACTATCAACTAAACTGTTTGTTTAAATATTTTATAAATCTATCCACTCGCTTATTAACGTGTACAAATAATAAATAGCTTAGCGTGACCGAAACTAATGTTACAAAAAATCCAATCGCTTCAAAAATAAACTTCGGTGCAAAAATATTCCAAACCATTAAATGTCGGCAATGAATGGTCGATGCGAGCATTATGCAAAACACCTGAAAAAATACATATATTTCGTTTTTAGTAAGAAAACATGCAATTTTATCATTTCTCATGATTAATTACCCGTAGCGCATGGCACATGGAGTACTTGCAGCATAATATAAACAAATTTCTTATTGCATTCTTATCATAATCGTATAAAAGCATTTCGCCGCGTGAAAGATCCATTTTCAGCTTGGAGATTGTTGGAAACATAATGTGCAAGGTAAATGGAACAATTTGAAGCAAGGGAAGTGCCAAACCCATTAGAATGAATGAACCAAAGGTATTCGTAATAACCAACGTTGCCGGTATTATATTATACTTAATTAAATCATCTGTTCCAACAAATGCGGCTTCCCACGCAATATTCGGAAATGAGGGTTGATGGCCAGTTCCGTAAAACATGTAAATTGACATAAAAAACCACAATAGTATCGAAGAGGGCGATACGCTAAGCAAATCCTCTATTTTGGTTGAAGTTTCATATTTAAGTAAGCTGACCAAGCCCAGGATTAAAGCGACAGCAAATACGAGTATTACGCATGATAAAACTATAATATCGCCTAATAATAAATTCCACAATAATGTAAAATATAGCGATAACAGTATAAATACAGAACTATAAACCGTTGCTAATCCATAAACAACTGGCGGATCTGATTTTGTTTTACCACTGATAAACACGTGCTTTGCAAGTTGTGGTATAACATTGGCTCCTGTCGCGTCAATATTTAATGTACTAGCGGTAAATAATTGGTAAACACATAATGGATCAATTACCAAGCTAGATAAACCAAGACCAGTTAGAAAATAAATAACCCAGGCTAGCATGTCTGGTTTCCAAGGTCCCAATAAATTCACTTTCATCTCTTTTGGTAATTTATGTAGCACCCAAAATCCGGAACAACATACAATTATAACCGTTGGTGCATATTTGGCCAGAGTCACCGTTAATGAGTAGCCATTAAGATTGCCACATGTGCGTAACCAAATACGACTTGCACTGACAAACAACGACAATGAAACGGCGGTGAAGACCCATTCGAAACGGCCGAAACCGCTTTTCGAGAATAATACATCATTGCACGGTTGCTCCTCGCGACAACGCCAAAAATACACAGAAACGCGCAACAAAATACATATAAATAACGTTACAATAAAAGCTTTACTTCTAGTTATTGCTTTTAAGAGGAAATCTTTCTTTTTGCCGAATTTAATTCTACTATAGTCTACCAGGATAACGAGCACGAGGGTCACTACAAAAAATAGCATAATTTTTGCCTCCTCCAATATAAAGCTGTTTGAGAATAGCATCAAACAACTAAGCGAAAGCAGTACGCGGGATAATATATCATACCATCGCCGCTTCTTATTAAGCTCGTGGAAATTCAAGGATATTTCCTTAAAATTTTGAACACACAGTGTTGCTAAAATTATAATCGCTGTTAAACCAGCTAAAAAATATGTAATATTCAATATTTCCGTGGTTATATTTGCAAAATATAAGGCTAATGACGTTAAAGCACTTGCTAATATTGAGGTAAAGCACCAAAAAATCATGTTATTTGTTATGATATTCTCTAAGGTTTCCATTCCTTCGATTAATAAGAATACGAAAATTAATGTGTGTGAGTGCAATAGAAGACCCCTCGCCATACTAAAGGCGTCGAATTGTATCCAAATTTTCTCACACATCTGACGTATTTCAACTATAAAATTGTGTAGTTCTATTGCAAGTCCTCTAAACTCTACTTCGCTTGTAGCATTTCCAACGAGCGGAATGAATCTATTATACGTTTTTTCGTATTCAATTAACTGATCTTCATCGAAGGAATTAGTTGTGGATGAGTATTCGCGGATGTAACTCACTAATTGTTGGACATTACTCCAACTCGCATATAATGCGTATTTCCAATTGGAATCTAATTTGATAGGAAGGGCATCATGTACGAGAGAGCCTAAATTCGAGAAAGGAATGGGCACACCAAGAATGGTTGAGAGTGTGGGTACAAGATCGACTTGTTTTATAGTATCGTTTCGGTAGAAAAAGGAAGAGCTCAACTTCAATTTACTGAATTCGAATAAAGCAGCCGTTATTTCATTTTCTGTTTCGCCACCATGATCACCTATAAAACAAAAAAATATTTAATTAGATGCGCATACAGCTTAATGCAGTAATTTCCAAGCTTGAGGGCGCAAGTCTGTTACAAGGGAATGCACAATTCAATAAGTATCATAAAGTATGCAATGAAAATGAAAGAAAATCGAAACAAAAAGTAAAATTTTATGCAATAATTAATTTATTAATTAAATCAGATTTTATCAGAAATTAAATAGGATTTGATACGTAAACAGATTGGAAAATACTGGCATAATGCATATTTGTCTGCAGTTTGCTAGAATACATCTCTAGTTTGAAGATTGGAGTATCGTTTACTTATTTTCCTGACCGAATTCTCTTTTTTAATTTTTGCGCAATAAAAATTATAGTCATATTCGATATACAGTCAAATTCCTATAACAAACATAATTTATAATAGGACCCCATAGGGTATTAGCTTAAGTCATTGATCGTTTGTAATCAGGCACTGATGAAACCTATTAGAATATCTAGACAAGCATGGATTTAGTTCATAAGTGGGCAAGATGCATCTTGTGGAGTATTTGCAATCCAGAAAAATCGTTTCGATATTTTGGTTACATTTAAATCTAAAGGGAAAAAAGAAATTTTCAAGTTATTACTGTACAGTTTAACTATGGATAAGCAGCACCGGCTAATAGAATTTCTGTGGCCCTAAAAACTTTTTATTTCATTTAGGTTTGCAAAAATTTTCAACGAATTGTGTATTTTTTAAGGAAAACGCGTGAATTCGCTAATTAAATTTAAAACACAATTTGCACTATGTTTTGTTGTTCATGGAAATCAACGCATCATGCAGGAAAGACGCTACAAAGAGTTATTATCGAAGGCGACTATCATTTATATACTCATAACAAATATGTGCGCACAAATCAAACATACAACCTAATCATATGTAATAACATGCGCATGCAGTAAATAATAGATGTAAAAGGAAATGAACTTCGTCTGGAAAAATCTATATTCACGCATACCGTTAATGATACTACATAAATAATTCATAAAATTGATTTTGTGTTAGATTAACTCTAATAACTTATTCATTATTACACTACAAAAATATACAGACATGTGTAGTGAATTTAAATAGTTGTTTATATAAATTATTCAACGCTAATACATGATTATTTGAAAAATTGATTAGTCCTTTGAAAAGTTAGAAAATACTATAATATAAATCAATACTCACCACTTGTTGTCATTCCATGATCACCAATCACGAATAAAACAGTATTGTCGTCCAGTGCGGAAATAGTTTTCCTAAAAAGAAATTAATTTATTTTATAAACTAAAGTTAAGTGCACATTTTAAATAAAACCTTAAAACATCATTCACTTCACTCAGTTTCCGCGCCATTTCTGGATGATTAGGTCCGTATCTATGTCCACAATGATCAACACCCAAAAAGTGTCCTATTAATAGATGCCAGTCCGTTTTCTTCATTTCGTCGAATAGATGTGCTTTGACACCGGTGTCAACTGTATCTAAATCCCACACATTAAAGGAAGGAAACGGATAATTTCGTAAAAATTTATTCGGATATAATCCATTCCAAGTATCATCACCCATAAACACTGTGTTATAACCATTATATACCATCTGAAATGAAATTATGAACATGCTAAAAAGTATCTCAATAGATGACTTGCTTGTTCAATGATATTATCCTCATTGATCTCTTTTGTTGCAAAATTCGATCCGGCGTCTATAAAAGTTGGAAGACTTCCAGTTGTTAATCCTTTCAATCGCTGCATTGTGGTTGTAGGTGGGTCAGCTATGAATTTATACAATCGGGTATTTTGCGGATATTTTCTTCGCATTTCCGAAATGATTGGTAGTTTATTTTGGTAGAAATCAGGTTCCTGGATGGTGTCATTATACAATGCAAAGTCGTAACGAAAAGCATCAATGATTAATAAAATGACTTTAGCTCGCGGTTTTAAGCATGTATGAAAAGCGTTTCGTAAATGCTCACGTTGTAAACTGAAATTTTCACCTTTACTACATTGGCTATCTAGAGTCTGATTACAGTCGAAGTCGTCTAATTTTGCACATGTCGAATTCCTAAATTGTGCTACACGAGATAGTAAAAATCCATTGGAAAACAACAAAACTTGTGAGGTTAGAATTATAAAAAACCATATCAGAAACAGCAAGTAGCACCACCTTTTATCCATATTTAATGAATACTATTATTTATAAAGCCAATTTCATCTAAACATCTTCAGAATTAGAAATATTAATTCAATTAAAACCGGGAAGTCACTTATTTTAGAAACTGTTTACTGCTGTTTACAAGTGTAATAGTAAGACGTCATATTAAATAGTTGGTGAAACTGAAATTAGTGGAAATTAGTCACGATGTGGTAAATTTCATGTATTAAGTATGGCGACACTGACATGAAATGAAAGTTGCATAATACTAGAGTCTACATTCGCTACATTCGCTTTAAATCTATGATCACAGACAATATAATAGACCTTAAAGTTGTTTTCAGTTTCATCCAATATAATATATTGTCTGTGCTATGATTAACTCCATTGGCTCTGCTTCCTTTGTTCTAACCATTCTAGCAAAATAAGATAATTTTATTTATATTAACAACATTTAACAAAAAAATAATTTACATTCTTCAAAACTTGTAGATCTAATAAATTCCATATTAAGGTATACTCTTATTTGCTTTAAATGAGGAGGTTTTTTAACAGCTTTTCCTCCCCAAACTCACCTGCCCCACTCTCTCCTTTAAGTCCACAAATAATAAAAAATCCAACGTATTCCAAACTCCAATCCTACACCTAACTAACTATGAGATATAAGCATTGAGATTCATACGGTTCATTTATAAGAGTAAAAAGAATAATACAAAAATATAGACTTATAAAATAAATATAATTAAACTATCTGTTTTCAAAAATCACTATCTTCACTCTCCAATTCATATTCATCCTCTGTTCCATCATCGATAAACGGATCATTAAAGTCGTAATCATCTTCCTCATCATCATCGAACTTAGTTGGTTCTTTTTTTACTTTTTTCTTGCGTTTTGTGATTACTATATTTACGGAGGAAACTGCACCAGGATCATCATCATCGCTATTATTGCTAGGAGATATTTTTCCTAAAAGCAATACAAAAGTATAAATATAGGATGGCCAGTAATCGTACTAGAAGTTTCAAATTGGCAATTCTCAGCTAAATTTAGAATTTTTTGTATAAAAAGAAAATTTATACATGAAAAATATAATTCGAGTATATTATATTCTATGGGTCAAACTCAAATGATAAAAAGCCTAATTAATATTATTTTTAAGCGTTAATTTAAATGCTCTGAATAAAATGATGCTAATCACTGTTATATCAAATGTCAATTTAAAGTCTCAAAAACATAGTTTTCATTCCTTTACTTTACAAAAGAATGAGCTAAAGCACAGAGCATTATAATCATTCTATTAGTCATATTGTTAAAATATTCTGCTTTATAAGCTTCTTTCATTCCACAGCAACTTAAACAAAAAAGATAACAATTAGGCCTCTTTAACATGTTAACTTACATTTAATTTAAATTAATGTACATTGAATAAGAAAGTTATCTTTAAAAAAGCTTGCGCCATTGAATCCAGCATACTCAAATTAAGTTTATCTAGCCACCCCTATGTTTAATGAATTTTGTGACATGTACAGTATTATTGAAGCCAACAAAATATCATATTTGAAATAATAATAATAAATTATGAAAATATACTTTTAGGTGGCTTAGTAGCCGATGTATGTTTGAAGTTTCTTCGATGATCGCCATTCTTTCTATAACATTGACGACCATAGCTACAGCAAGGCCGATCATCATTTGGATCTGTATCGTAATCTGCGTCGCCTGGGTGACTGAAGCGCGCTTTATGTTCCAGATTTTTACGATAGCAGCCGCTTCCATACCAACATCTATCCCTAATTTGTTTAGTTTGAGTGGTTTTCTTACAGTCTTCATCGTCGGATGGAACTTCTGTCTTAACATCTTGATTTTGATTATCCTCAACACCATTCGATAGAGGTTCTTCCTTTATGGGACATTCAGTTGTTGTATTTACAGGACATTTTTCATTCTCTTCATCATCGCTGATTTTCTCTTCCTTAACTTTTACGTCATCATTTGTACTAGTAACAGTTTCCAATGTATCATCGTGTGCATTTGAGGTGTCTGTTGTGGTATCTTTATGCTCAACAATGCCATTATTGACTTCTGTTGTGGTATCATTATGCTCAACAACGCCTTTATTGACTGCTGTTGTATCATTATTCTCATTAACGCCATTATTGACTACTGTTGTATCACTATTCTCATTAACCCCATTATTGACTACTGTTATATTATTTTCCTGCTTGTGACCTTCATTGTCTATTGATTCTTGATTATTGTTTGATTCAGCACTGGCAGTTATTACATTATGTTCTTTTTGAGCTAGTTTTAATTTAAACCAATGACTATCAGGAAAAAATCCAAAACAATCCCCATCGGTAACATTATTTGGTTCATTATACTTTAAAATTGAGATGTGTTTACTTCCATTTATACGATAAAAACATGGATTTACTTCGTGTTTCTAAAATGATTGCAATAATAAAACAACATTATAAATTGTACTGTTGTCACTTACGACTGTAATTGTTGTATTTTCAGTATCTACATTAAATTCTACGTGATTCCTGGATACTCGTTTATCTGTACACTAAAATGTTATTTAGATATATTTACATATTATTTATATCCAACAGAGTGATATACCTGCAAAGCATTTCCACGTCCCAAACTATGGCTTCCATTTTCAAGGCACAATAGAGGTTCGGGACTGTCCTCTTCTAATTTAAACACCTTCAAAATCATATTAATTTACAACAACAATAACCATGTATTCAAACAAACGAACAACCGATAACGATTTGCTGCGCAATAGGGATTTTTTTGCCCAACAATAATTTAAATTTAATCAATTTTGAATTATTATATATATTAGGCTTCACTACTAATTCAAACAAATTCAATTTTTATAAAATATGTGAAAATTATCAATAAATTTTAAAATATATGAAAATATATAAATAATCTAGGGGATTTTGGATTATCACATTTATGTTGGCATTATTGGAAAAATACGTGTACGACTTAAACGTCAAATCGTGTCACCGGTTTCTTCTTCTTCAAGACATTATAAACAAAGTTGATAAATAATGGCAAAGTTACGTGGTGTTGTAGATAAATTCGTCAGAGAATATTCCACGAAAACACCTAAAAAGCTAAAAGTTATAGACGCATATCTGTTTTATATTCTTTTAACCGGGGTGATACAATTTGTATATTGTTTACTAGTGGGAACATTCCCTTTTAATTCATTTCTTAGTGGTTTTATTTCCACAGTCAGCTGCTTTGTACTTGGAGGTATATAAATAGTAAATAATCCTTATAAATCTATTAAATTTTATGATGTTTTCAGTTTGTTTACGTATTCAAGTGAATCCTCAGAATAAAAGCCAATTCAGTGGAATCAGCGCCGAAAGGGGATATGCAGATTTTATTTTCGCTCACGTTATTTTACATCTTGTTGTAATGAATTTCATTGGATAATTATTAATTTACTTGTATAAAAATAAAACTATCTATAAAAAATCTAAAGAAGCCGTTTTATTTCTCATAAAAAGTCGTTATCATTAACACACTTGACTTTCTTATCTATTCATTATAAAAGTATTAAAACATTTTGATATAAAAAAACGACAAAAACATTCAAATATTGTTTATATAAACAAATATCAGTGCACTTTTAGAGCACTATCTATTCAAGATGGCAGGCGAAAGTGAAATATTTCAGGTACCTGATTATGGGTTAAAGTTAAAGTTAAATCACAAATATCCGGAAAATTGGTCACAAAATAGAATACCACCGATTCGACAGATTTTGGCAATATTTCCTTTAATTTTAAGGTAAAAACATTTTTAGGTTAGAAACAAATCAAATGACTTAACTACATCTGTTTTAGATATTTAGTATATTATATCAAAATAATATGGAGTGGCAGACGGCTTATTATGGATTACATTACCTTACAAAGAGGAAAACAAATTTATGGTAATTACACAAGTTTCGGTAGAAATATCTCCCAGAACAACGTAACAGTCCATCTAGTGTACCCAAGACGAATAAAGATGTGCCGTGAATTTCCTTACATCAGCGAAAAAATAATACACTCGTTGAAACTTTTGTTTGTTCTACGTTTAATAGTTGAACTAGTTGAACCTGGCACAAATAACATTTTCAAGGAGGGTACAAATCATTTATGAAAACTAAAATTTGGGAGAAAGGCAAGATTAGCTCTTATAAAAGACATATAAAACTTAATCTGACTACCAAGAAACATGACAATGCTCAAATAATCTCCATTTCGCGGCGATTTTTGTGATAAAACATTTATTGTTATACAATAAAACAAAGGTGAATTGATAAGCAATAATATTGCAATTTTAGCTAAAAGTGCAAGTTTTGGGGGCAAGTCTGTATTTCTACAAATTATTACGGTCAACCTAGACATCATAATAATAAAATGAAATATATAGGATTTTTCTTTTGGATTAAACCCAAAGACTTTGCATTAAAATCAATTAAGTTCTGATTATTGGGCAAATTGTTATGTTTCTTTGTCCTACTTATTCAAAAGCAGAGTTTTTCTAAACCAAATTTCTGATTGTGCAGTGAAATAGCTATTATAATAAGATGACAATTTGTTAACTTGTAATTGTAACGCAACTTCTTCTCTATTCGTCCAGGTGATTCTAGAATGGTTGCTTTAAATGTGGGTTACATTCTGCCATATTCTATATCTAAAAAAAATCTATTACAATCTCATTGTGAATCAAATAGGTGTACCAATTGGAGGAATTGGTGGTGGTTCAATAGGAAGAGGATACAAAGGTGAATTTTGTCGGTATCAGCTCAGACCTGGCTTATATGAATATAAAACAGTTGACGCGAACCAATTTATTGTTACCATTAAAGATAAACAACAAACAACAATATTCCAGAGCCTTCTTTCTACATATAAGTACATAATTAATATCCTAACAGTAAAAGTAAATATTATACACTTTATTATAATAGGAGGCAATCAAAAGTATTAAAATGTTGGAAGCAACAATTAGATGGTTCTAAGTGTAACTATACCGGATTGTATCCCAGGTCATGGACTGAATATGATTTGACACAGTATGGAATTAAATTAATATGCAGGCAAATAAGTCCAGTCATTCCACATAACTATAAGGTAAATTGATACAATAATATTAATAGATTAACTGTGAAAAAAATGGAATACTCTGTAATAATTAGAACATTTGAATAGTTTTCGCGCGTATTTTTTGAGGAGGATAAGCAAATGCTTAATTATAAACGCAGAAAAACACGTTTAATCATAAGTTTAATGAGATGAACGTCTTGAGTTAAAATTACAACACTACGCTTGGTGTATATAATGAAGGCTCATCCGTTTGTCTAGTGTAACTTAAATTTCTGGGTGTTTTTGGTTTTTATGGGTCTTAATATAGTTTTGATACTTAATTGAACGAATTTCTAGGACTCGTCTTTACCATGTGCAGTATTTGTTTGGAGCATTGAAAATGTTACAAACGAGGATTTATATGTAACGATTGCATTTACGTTTAAAAATGGCATTGGCGTGCAAAAATTAGATAAGCAATGTAATTAACATAAAATGCAAGTCAATTAGGCCAATTAATAGTTTAATTTCAGCGGTTTGCAGTTCAAAACCATTTTCGTATCTTTCATCGGAAGGTGTCATTTTGTATCACCAAATTGACAAAACGAATTGTTCATATTCGTTAGCCATGAAGAAGAGGAATGATTTGAATATATCAAAATGCGTGTATTTCAATCCGAATTCCAGTGGTAAAATAATATGGGATCAATTATACGAAAATGGAAAGTTTGATGTGGTCTCAGATAAGAAATATGATAATATATTTGGTGAAATGGGAGTTGGCATTGCTGGACAATGTAAAGTTGAGCCAAATAACGTTAAAGACATTGATATTGCCTTAGTATGGGATATGCCCGTTGTAACATTTTTCTATAAGAAACAAAAATACTCAAAACGTTACACGAAGATATTTGGTAATGATGCCGCACTAAAAATGGTCGATTATGCGCTAGAAAATTACAGAAATTGGGAGGAAGAAATTTACAAATGGCAATATCCAGTATTAAGCGATAAGTAAATATTTAAATTTTTTTTAGCTATTCAATTTTCATTATTGTTTATTTAATAGAAACCTGCCAAACTGGTATAAAAGCGCTTTGTTTAATGAAACTTATTTTATATCAGATGGTGGTACAGTTTGGTTTAATTTAGAAGAAAGTGAAATTGGAAAACTACCTAAAAATGACCCAAGGTTCTCACCTAAAATAACTATTTAATTTTCTATAATTAATATTTCTTTTCGCAGAATTGAGTATGGTAGATTTGCATATTTAGAGGGTCATGAATATAGAATGTATAACACGTACGATGTGCACTTTTATGCTTCTTTTGCTTTGGCAATAAATTGGCCAAAGTTGCAGGAATGTATTCAGTACGATTTTAAAGATTCTATTTTCGAAGAAATTTCAATTCCCACGAAAGAACTATATGATGGCGTTATCACCGAACGCAAAGTTAAAAATTCAGTCCCACATGATTTGGGTGATCCAGGTACGTAGTGTAAAAAAGAATATCCATTAGATTGGACTATTTTAAGTATTTTTGGTATACAATACACTAAATTTGAGGAACTCCTAAGTCACCATATTGCATGTATGTAAGTAATAAATTTAAAATAAAATTCGTGGTTGATACAATAAAAAATTAAATTAAATATTATGAATCAATCCACTACGAGTTTTATTTTAAATTTTATTATTTAGCATACATGTATATTTGGATAAGAAAAGTAAACGATCAAATATTGAAGTAAATCCAAGATGCGTTATTACTCATTAACTTGTTTAAGTTTTCTTTTAATGAAATTATCATTTTACTATTGAAGTATACCAATTATACATGATTCAATAGGCTGTGAGAGATGAATTTAAGTAAGCAATTTGCTATATATATATTTATTTGCATATATACGAGTCGAAAGATTGTCAAGGTAAAAAAATAATCATATTTTGTTCCAATTTGTCCAACAAAGATTTTTGAGATGTTACAATCATATTGTCTCTAATGTAAAGAGAATTTCTTCTGTACAGGCAATTGCATTTCAATCCATAACACATCAGTATGTAGTATATGTTTTTTATGGAAAAAATAATGTTTTTTACCCCATCGGCTTCTTACACTTTTCGTTCTTTCAAACTTGATAAAGCATAATCTGAATTGGTTACTAAAACCAATCCATTCGATTGCTGCTTCCAATATTATCGTTTTCTCTACAAGTCCATGTCTGTGGTATTCTATAGAATGAGGAAGTAATTATGCTCTGTACTAATGCAAGAGCGATTGCATATGGTAACAGACGACTATAAAAGTTTTCATGGAGGAAGTAGTAGCAACATGCCATCGCAACTTACGTTTTCAATAAGGCAATAGGCATCCATACACTTTCAATGAAATAATGGTAATTTGTTGTGTTGTTTATCTGAGTTTCTGGACTTTTCGCCCACTTATTATTATTTCCAAAAGTTGTTTAACTTAACTCACCCTCTACAGATTCTGGCAAAATTTCGTTATAAGCTTCAGGAATCCCAGGTCGATCTTTTCATTAAAGTATGCGTAGATATAGTAATGAGTGATTAACGCAGCCTGGCGGTCCAACACATTATTGATTTTGTCTTATTGTACGATTACTTTGATTGCTTACTTATCTTACACTAATAAACATGCATACAAGATAATGGTTGAAATATTCCTTTTGTTACTGCATTTTCATATGTTTTAATATATCTGAACTTTTGAATATAAAATTAATTATAAAACTACATACTTTTCTAGATGAAGAACCATTTACATTAATAAATGCATATCCAGTCCACGATGTGAGCGAATGGCGTGACTTAAATACAAAATTCGTTCTGCAAGTTTTCAGAGATTTTAACATTTGCTCCGATATCAATAAAACGCAATACCTAGAAGATATGTACGATGCGCTGGAAACGATTATGAAAAAATCGCTAACATTTGATAGCGATGGCGATGGTATGATAGATAATTCCGGCTCGCCGGATCAAACTTTCGACACGTGGGTGATGACTGGTGCAAGGTACTACGCTCAATTAAAATTTATATCAGATCGGCGCTGATTAATTATTATTTAGTGCTTATTGCGGAGGTTTATGGTTGGCAGCTCTATATGCAATGACGATTATATCAGATGTGCTTAAACGACCTGATAACAAACTCAAATATGAACAATTGCTAATGAAGGCCAAACAGTCGTTTGAAGACAAGTTATGGAATGGGAAATTTTACAATTTTGATGTTATTAAAAGGAGTGACGGTGACGTAATAATGGCTGACATGTTATGCGGACATTGGTATTTGAAATCATCTAATTGCAATTATGAAGTAATTGTCGATGGCTTTATATAAGAGAAAAATAAATGATTGCATCATTTGTTTCTAGGTGTTCCCGCAAGAAAAAGTCAAAAGTTGTTTGAAAGAAATTTATGAAAATAATGTTTTATCATTTTGTAATGGAACAATGGGGGCTGTAAACGGTTTTACCACCAACGGTAAAGTGGATATGATAACAATGCAAAGCGAAGAAGTCTGGACAGGTGTTACTTATGCTTTGGCCGCTACACTATTACAGGAAGTAAATGCTAATTGATCATTCGATTTTGATAAAACCCTTTCCTAATATACACATATATATATGTCTGTAGAAAATGGTTGATGAAGCATGGAAAACCGCTGGTGGTTTATATCAGACTATGACAGATAAATTGGGCATGGCTTATGAAACACCTGAAGCTTTATATGACGATAAATATTACAGATCTATTGGATATATGAGGCCATTAAGTATTTGGTCTATGCACTTAGCCTGGATGAAGCGAAGCGCACTTTAAATTTACACCATTGTGCAAATAAAACATTAGATTAGTACCATTCAATGCATTTTATATACATTTTATGTATGAGGTTTGAATAAATAACTATTTGTGAAAGGTTAATCACATTTTATTCTAATACTTGCTTATTATTATAATTACCAGCTCATTCAACTATATCACAATGTAATTAATATTCCTTTTCGACTACTATTGCATACTATATAAAACGCAAACAGTTTATAAGCTTAGCTGTATCTAGTCACACTCGTTGGAGAAATAAATTTGCACAATCATGTTTTTTTTACAGATATAATAAAAACTGTTGTAACTATCAACCTATGTATTATCGTGTTAATGTTATATTTTTGGAATACGTTGCAGTCTGTTATCATCGGGTATAAATAAAAATAATGATTTTTATAGGTAAAATGCGCAACAACCAGACGCTATAAATGTTTAACAATCACATATATTTGAATTTTTTTGTTAAAATACTAATTTTTATATAAAACAGACTTTTCATATAATTTTCACATCTTTGAAAGTGTTGTTTATACGCTATAAACAGGTAGTATAAATAATGTCTGAGTGCCAATTTAAAAGGTCAACAGCTTTGAGAAGATACTGTAATTTTATTATCAACATGATTAACAGGCGTTAAAAATGAACGCAAACAATAATCTATAATTTAATATGAAAAGCAAAATTTTAATACATCCAGCCAGCTGGACAGACGATGATAATGTAACCTTTAATTATTTTATGCAAATGATTGCTGTCATTGCGTAATGCAATTTCTAAACAATTTTGTTTCATTATCAATTTGCAATTTATTCGCTCTCGCAAATTGATTATGATTAAATATAAAATATTTTATAAATAAATAGTTACGGTACAGGATGTGGTTGCTTTATAAAGCAATGCACATTTTGCGTTTTGACTAAATTGAGTTTAGGAAGAGTATGCGCAACGTGCGTAACATTTTTTAAATATTACAACACGAATTGAATTTGATAGATTCTAGTAGTCTTATACTTATATATAAATTTTAACTTGATGTAAATTATGAATACTTTGAATATTTTCGCTTATAAATCATACGGCGCTGTAGAAATTTTCACTAGGTAACTGTCAGGAAAAAATACTTTTTATTAACTTTTCAACACTGCACAGAATTTATTCTATTGCGAAATGTTGTGTTGGTGTTCGATGAAAAGTAATATTATTTAAAAATAATTGCAATTAATATGTTATTTATTTAAAATAAAACAAAATTTAAATGCAAGTACTGATAGATTGGTTTATTTAGTGATTGACAAAGTTTTTTAAGTGGTTAATTAGTAAAAATCACTACCACCTGCGACCCCTACGACCCCATCCTCCTCGATATCCACCCCAACCGCCTCTATATCCGCCCCATCCTCCATATCCACCCCAGCCTCCATATCCACCCCAGCCTCCATATCCGCCCCAGCCGTATCCTCCATATCCAGGGTACGGGTATACTCCTCCGTACACTGGTCCAATTGGATATGTTATACCTTCCACATTAACAATTGTCAATGCTAGGGTAACAAGCAAAGCGAAAAATATCTAAACATATATAGATGCAAAATAATATTATGATAAAAATTGTGTAGGGTACTTACATAAATATTCATCGTGGAAATTCAATGATTATTCGCGTTCGCACCTCGCCTTTTATTCCAAAATTTCCCATAAAAATAATCGTTAATATTTTATTAGTCTCATTTCGCAAAAAAAACCTCGCAGATTATTGGAAAATTTGCCATTAAGAGCATTTTGAAAGTTTTTTAATACACATATTTGGCAAAAATCATAAAAAATAATAAAATTTTATAAATAATTAAAAATATGCGATTTTTTATGGTGTCTGCTAACTGTGAAATATCTAATTAACATTTGATTCAATTATAACATTTCGTAATTATCAAATTCGGGTAATTGTATTTATAAATATATATGAAAAAAAAGACGATTTCGTAATTGTTAATCCGTGTATCAATAATTTAGTTCACGAATTTTTGATATTAAATCTATAAGTATAGATATATGAAATACTTTTTATTAGTAATTTGTATAAATGGTACCAATGCTGTAAATTACACAAGTAAAGTTATGTGGGTCCCGTTACCATCGGCTATAGTCTGCAGAAGACGACGCAACAAACTCTTCATTCACATACAGTCCTCTTTAAGGCTTCAACCATTAAGATTCCTACAAGTTGTTAACGGTGGCAAAGTTGTTTGTTATTAATCAAGTAAGGATTAAGTGATTTATAATTATGAGGTGGATTATCTTTTTGGTAAGAAAAGAAATTATTATTAATTAAAAATATAAATTAAGTTTTAATTAACACCGCTATTTGTTTGCATGAATTAACAATAATATCGTCTTGGCTATTTTTATTCGATTAACTTTTAATGTGCTGCTTTGAAATGTTTCTATCAAAAGATTTTTATGCAATTCATCGCCCTTTTGTTCATATAGAATTACGGAAAACTTATATAGGTCAGTAATTCATTTTCTTGTACCGATATTTTGACAAAACTTGATTTATCCGTTATTTAAAAATTATACCCGTAATTAAATATTATAATGTATCATAAAACCGTTATTAAACGATTTGATAATTAACAATTAATTTTTTGCGTGAAAATAAAAAAAAAACAACAACTTAAACTTGTATAGAAGAGGAAACAAAACTTAACTGTAACGATTATTGTTACAAAATTAGCTTAATCAAACATTAAGTACCTAAACAGTTATTTGAATTACATATAAACTGCATTTTACTAATAAAATGATACGGAAAAAACTAGTAATTCTTCGCTCGAAGGTATACGTAGTCCTAGAATTAACTTGACATCAGAAACCCAATTCTCAATCCAAGGCCAAGCTGCGGCCTTCACCGAGGTTAATGAACATTATATTGATTCATCGCTCTTAACACTTATATAACGAACTTAATTTTTATTTATGTTGTTTTGGTTAACCGAGCAGCTAATAGATTTAAGTGACAAACCGAGCAATATGCAAATTACGTTTCCATAGAAGAATCTCACATTCCCGTTAATATTCGCTTAACTGTACAGACAAGCTTACTTATGCTCTATGGTATATATGCATAAGCATGAAAAAGTAGTTTAAGGCACCAACATTGTTGTTTATGTTACTTTTAATATGAAATAAATTATTATTATAGAAATATGTATTTATATACAATACAATATTTTTTTATTCTTTATAGATATGCTTTGTCGTTCAATACACGACGCAGTTAGATCCAAAAGATAATAAAGTTGAGGAACCGCCAGAAGGATATTATGCGTTTGTTGAATCCCCGAATGCAGAACCGCCACGAGTACGTCCTCCACCGTACACTCATGCTCCGGCTGATTGCAAAGAAGATGAAGATAAAAATCCGCATGTGTCGCCCTACAATTTATGTGGAGATTTGAATAAAGGGACAATTCCCAGAAATCCAATGGGTCAAAATGTTTTGGGATCTCCATATCCATTGTAAGTTTATCTAAAAATTATTCTTATTTATATCGGTACATACAACGTGAATGTTTTATAGTGAGTTAATAAGAAATATGACATTGAAATATTTGAGTCGGACCCTACCAATACTGAAAGCCGATGAGACACTGCCAAAGGTTGCTCAATTACAAGATGATCTTATTTCACAAAACACGTAAGTGGCACATGAAATCACTTAATATTAAATAAGTATTACATATTACATAAACGCTATTGTAGAATATCACCATACGAAAACAATAAACGTGTCAAACGTGATACGAATGGTGATGATGCCGATGGTGAACGCAAAGGTCGAAAGTTCTGCGATCAAGGCGGCGTATTTTGCATGTTATATAAAGCAATTAATGGAGAACCTTTAACATCATCATCTTCTTCATTTAGCTTACCCGTAGAACGACGAGACGATGTCGCCTCCCAATCCTCCCCTCGTTATGAAGGACCGCCAACCCCTTGCCCGGCTAAGGTTGAATATGCAACACCTGTTTTTGCTAAAAACTATCAGGGAATTTGGAGATACGTTGTTCAAATTCCATATGAAGGATACTTTACACAAACTGTTGAAGTTACGAGGTAATGTATATTGCGCAGCGATGAAGAAGAAAAAAAAACGGTTGTGCTACATTCAATTTTGCAGGTGTTTGCAATCAAGATGTCATTATTTAGACGGCGGATGTTTGTCATCGCCTCGCTGGTCTAGTCTGTTAGTAGCGGAAATTTATTATCCTGATACTGTTCTTACAAACACCGATACAAATAATCCACCTCGCAGTCCTATTGCAGCCTCGCAGCCACCGTCAGTGCAAGACTTCCAAGTAAATAAATACACGTACATCTAAGACGTCAATCAATAAATAACTTGTTGCATTTTAGAACTATCAACAATACTTACATAAAAGAGCTGGACTCCAAGCAACACCTGTGGATCAAACAACAACATCAAAACCTACACATTGTGATGGGATCGATAATTTGGGTTGCTTCCAAGTTAGATTATATTATGATTGGTTTTTGATTCCCGGTTCTTGTAAGTGCTGGAGGCCTGACTACTTTAACAAATATGTGCGTAGGAAAAATCCCACACAGGATCTATAAATTTAATATTACCAATTTTGCAAGTAAGATAACAATCGCGTTTGATTTATATTGTAAAGACTGTTTTAGAATGTAATGATAACACGTACAAATCGCAGCAACGTAATTTTCGCACTAACATTTAAATTATGTTGCTTCGATTTTGATTTTGGGTTATAGGGAATGTTTAGGAAACGATGGAAATTGTAAAAAATTATTTTATTTTATTTATTTTAATATATTTATAGTTTTAAATCAATTAAGAATACCTGTGTATAGATGATTCAAGGTGCTTTAATGTGCTTTAAGTTTTTATTTTAGTAGTGCAACATTACACTTGTTTCTATCGTACCCTACAAATTCAGAAAAAAAAACATAATTATGCACTAAATATATGACTTATTTTATATCACCTACTGCGTTTCAGTTATATTGTCCCCAATTCTTATTTATCCAACATGACACTTGATTCTACAGTGTTCTGTAACATATAAATATATAAAATTACATACAACCAGTCAGACGGAGAATTTAATTTGTATCACACCTGTAGTGCTTCGATGGTACTATCCCAATTTTCATGGGCTATTTTTGGAACGACTGCTTTTAATAACGACGACACCTTTTTCGTATTTTTCTTAAACGCGGCCATAACGTCGCTGACACAAACTTTTTCACCTTCGTGGCGCCAGCAATCGTAATCAGTGGCTAATGCAATTGCTGCATAACATAACCCAGCTTCTTTCGCCAGGATGACCTATTAATAAGGTAATTAATTAAAAATCAATTAATGATATATAAATTGCTGTTACCTCTGGTACAGTAGTCATATTAATAATCGAACCACCCCACATTCGGTGCATGTGACTTTCAGCTTTACTTGAAAATCGTGGACCTTCAATAGCCACCACAGTACCGCTTTGATGGCAAAAATAATCTAATTCTTTGGCGGTGCTGATGATAATTCGACGCGTTCTCTCGCAAAATGCCGGCTCCATGGGTAGATGGCAAACACCTTTTGGAGAATCTGGTGCTCCATCATAAAACGTCTGTTTTCGATTGTATGTTCTGCAAGCAATGCATGACAATACAACTCACCAATATAACTGCGTACATTTAAATTGATAAACATAATTTTAAAATTGTGAACCGTTCAAGAGCAGTTGTATATAATCGATAAATGAAATTTACCTTGCAAATGTAAACTTGAAGATTACATTTAGAGGGCTTATTGCAGACGCACATGAAATATATGATAAATCTATTGACGTTTACTAACATTTAGTTTTAGTTGCAACATTTAGCTACAAATACACGTTCAAAAGTTTTATCTTCTGGCCCCGATATTTCAGCAGATACTATCTCAGGATTGTCACAAAATAAATGGCCCGATAACCCGTCGTTAGAAAGTACTTGGGTCATTGAGTTTTGCTTTACAAAGGAAATAAAACGCTTATTATTAAATTCTTTAAAACTTCATAAATCAAATGAAGCATTAATAGCATAATTATTGATAAATTATCCAAGTTAGAATGGATTGCTTATGGTACCTGCCCTATTAAATAATAATAGAGCGGCTTTGTTGTATTTATTTTACCGCAATCAATACTAATATATTAAGGCCAATCAATATTTTTCCATTCGGCAGCGTAAAACGGAAATATTTAATAGTTTTACCTGTCAATAAAACTATCCGGGATCACCAAATCCCCCGGCTTAATTTCTTCTTTCAAAGAGCCAGTTGCTGTGGATACAATGACATGTGTACATCCAACTTCCTTTAATGCCCATATATTCGCTCGGTAATTAATATTTCCAGGCATAATAGAATGCTGCCTGCCATGACGAGCAAGTAAAACGCATGGTACTCCCTCAATCTCACCCTCTATTAAATTATCTGACGGATCACCGAAAATTGTTGTTACTTTAACTTCTTTTCTATTCTTGAAGAGATCTGGATCATCTAAGCCAGTTCCACCAATAATTCCAATCTTTAAATCGCATAAATAGTTAATCAATTAAATAAGTATTGTTATGCATAATTACCTTAACTTTAGGCATATTTATTAAACTATGTAGACTAGTTTATATAGTTTATAGCTCTCTAGCTCGAATGTTAGGTTAACTACACAATAATATTGTTCAGACTCCGAATAATCTTATCAACTGTATATCTCGTGTGAAATATTTATTCGTACTTTACTCGTAACAGTCAATCAGACAATTAAAATGTATAATGCAAGGTCAATAACTATCTTGCTGATAATTTTTAGAGCTAGATAAATTTTGTCAGGGCTTTTATATATTAAGTAATGTAAAATACTAGCATACTATCACGCACCAACTCACAAAATAAACTAACCGACTGATGACTAAACATCAATAAGAGAAATATGTGCTGAGTGCTCTATAATCATACATGTTCATGTTACCCATGGTGACTGTTGTTCGGAAGGTCGTACACAACAGTTTTTAGTGTTTAGTGATTTTTCCATAGTCGCTCTGTTTATTATATTTAGTTAGTTAGGTAATGCGACTATTAATACGCCTCGTTTTTATTCTAATCAATTAATGCATATGGGAATATGGTTTCATTCCATTGTAAATTAATTGTACGGTTAATTAGATGCGACATTAATTTCATTTCATTTCATTTCATTGTCATGCATACACATATACACAGATGCATACGAGAAAACAACTCTACCTGAAATTTGATTTGTTTTTTGTTTTGAAAAATGTATTTTGTTGTTGAATCATAAGTAATTGACTTTCCATTTAAATTCAATATTTTTTCGATTCAATTTAAACTTATTTAAATTATTAATGAATAATAAATGACTTATAAAGTGATTGTACCGTGACATAATGCAGTCTAAAAGCTTTTTTCAATTTTGATAATGATTAATTTGTTTATAATATAAATATATTGCGATACAATGTTACATTCTATTCATAAATAATATTTCAAATCCTTAAATACTACATATGATAGATGCGTTCGCATAATAACAGATATTTTTGCTATTTTAACGGATGGGTGGGTTTCGGTACAATTGTGATTTACATATTTATAAATTTGATCTTCAAAATACCACTGAAGATGCACATTAAAAAAAAGTTTTGGAACATTATTTTGAAAGTGTTTTAAGTCAATATTTTAGAAGAAAAAGAGACATTACAAAACTTGTGCTTAATTAATTGCAATCTATTTATTTATAATTACTATATAGTCGGGCATATTCGTTTTAAATGCTTTAACAACACTTGTGGAACCTATCGTATCTCAGAGTTGCAAATATTTATTTAACTAATGTACACGTGATAAAAAATTTCAGAGAAAACAATAACGTAACGTAATACAGTGTAGAATACATATACATATAGAAATTTTATTAAAATAGTAGGTAATTGTTTGTATATTTTGTAACAAGAACGATTCAATATTTTCTTTACAAATAATGAGTGTAGTTTGACATAAATTTCGCGTTCTAATTGAAGCTAACATTTTGAGATTATAGTGGCAAATATTTTTAGTCTTCAACCAAAATTTGTTCATTGTATACAAAGCGACAAAGCAGTTTTTAGAGAAAATTTGCTTATAATAATAAGAGTACTCGTTATATCCCAATTATAATTGTATTAAATTTAATTGTTAATCACATTTTAAATTAAAATTTACTCGTTAAAAGCAGCATTCGTTATAAACGATTATGACTATATGTAAAATTTTATTTTTTTTTGTACGAGGGTGGTTCCATAAGTGCACGACCCAACAAAGAAGAAGATAATTTAATTCCGTTATAACTCAATGCATTTAGTCCAGCGACTTTCTAACATTTTAATAGCTTTGGAATACTAGTATTTATCTAATTCGACAAAGCACACGTTTCTCGTAGATTTGATTTCTTCGTTTGAGACAAATCTTTGGAATCTAGGAGTCAATTCCGGAAAATATGGGCCGTGAGAAAGCATTTCGATTCATTCAGTTTTGGAGCAACAAGCTTGGACTTGTGGGCAAGCACATTATTGAAAAATATGAATACAGGTCTTCTAAAATCCCATGCAACAAATAAACAATTTTATGCCTAACGGGTCGAAATATTATATATGCTTGTTTCTGGAACAGGTTTCGTACTTTTGGATCCACCTTCGTATTATATGAAATGACGTAATGAAAAATATCATAGTTGATGCATTAATTACTAATAGAAGGAGCCAATTGGTATCAACACATATTTTTGTTATTTTAATAGCTATGTGGTTTTACTAACATTTGTGATTCACATATTTGTAAACAATATTTTGCACGTGGCTGAGAATTTGGAAATTGACACCTAACAGATAGAAATAGACAAATATCGTAGTGATAATTTGTTTCTTACTTTATTTCTGAAACATGTTGCGTACTTTAGGAACCACCCTTGTATTATATGAAATGACGCAATGAAACAATCTTAGTTGATTTTTTAATTACTAACAGAAGCAAGTGATGTAGATCTAGATACACTTCAGCCAATAAGTAGCGACACATATTTTTCTTATTTTAATAGCTATGTTGATTTGCTAACATTTGTGATTCACATACTTATAAACAATATTATGCACGTGGCTAAGAATTTGGAAATCGACACTTGGTGGATCAAAATATATCTAAATATCGTTTTTGCTTTACTTCTTAGTCTTGCAATCTTAGCTGATTCATTAATTACCAATAGAAGGAGGTGCACTTCAGCTAATGCACATCAACTTAACATATATTTTTGTTATTTTAATAGTTATTTTGTTTTGCTTATATTTGTGATTAACATATTTACAAATTTTATCTTCAACATGGTATTGCTAATAAAATTCACTAAAACATGTTATTGAAGGATTATATTACAAAGTCGGGCATTTGTAAAGAGTTACTACAATACAATAAACTTTAATAGCCGAAGTGCAGTCGCGCTGGCAAGTAGGAAAATATCGCAGCTATTAAAAGCGGCGAGTTTACTTTACGTAAAATGCTTCAACAAATATTATTGTAATATAGATTATTTTTATATAAGCAACGAAAAGTTCTTATTGAACTTTTAATAAGGCAAACAGCGAACATTTTCTTGTTAGATTCTTGGAAATACTGCACACCTACCTACATGTTTTCGAGCCCACACTCAAAATTCATATATTGTACGTTATATGCAAATAATATATTCGCTAATTTTGATTTATTCGAATAAAATCTACTTGCTGCCCTCGGCTCTATCTAATTAGTTTCATAAATTTAGTTTGCTTGTGTTTAGTTTGAATTTGAATTTAATATACAGGATGTTTAATAAGCACCACACTTCCCCTTTATTAATTTATTCAATTTATTAAATTATTATTAAAATAAATATTTGCTTGATGGATGGAAATGCTAAGAACAATAATTTTTTAACTATAGTAATTTGATTTTAATCTATTTAAGCAAGATATTACTCTAACTGGTTTTATATAGGATGGGAAGTGAAAACCAATTTTTAGACGTAGTTTGTTCTATTGTAGAATCAAAGGGTAAAATAAGACTTTCCATTAAAAAATTAGTTTATTATTAAAAGATCCAACATCAAATTCAAACCAACTATAGAAATCTTTGTTGAAAATTCTATAAATATATGACTGTTAATTAATGAATTTCTTGATTTAGCTCTTTTGAGAGATTGATTATGTTTTAGTTAGATTTAGTCTAGTCTAGTCATTTTTGATTTTGAAATACGTGCATTTGCATTAGTGGTGAGAGGGCGAATTCCTCCCACGTGTGAGAAGTTGTTTTATTTTCCACAAATCAAAACTAATAAATTGTGAATAGTCTACTTCAAAGTGCAACTAATATATCATTTAAATGTTTATAAACAACTTCTAAACTAATCTATTTATGATTTTAAATATGTAATATAAATAATTATAAATTATTTTCATAGTAAAATAATTTTTAATACGTTTGTTTTTCGACTTTTTTCAAAATTCTTCAGATTGATTAAACGCTTAATATAATTAATTATTTTTGCGCATTTTTGTGGTGGCGCATTTATGCGTGGGCACATTTGCTCGTGGGTGCCTTTGTCGAGGCGAATTTTCCTGCTAAAAGATTAAATATTTTATACGTGTATGTAATATGAGTTTAGTAAAATAGGATCAAAATCCAGTCACCAGTATTTTTTTATTTATAAAATATTTAGGTAATTAGCAAACGATTTTTATTGCTCCGTCCTAATAGCAGTATAAATGACCCACGATTTGTGCCGGTTTAATTTATTTCACATTTTTTCTATGCTAGACTTACTTTTGTGTCAATATCAGTCTTTTCATAATATTGTTTTGGTCTATTGAATCAAATTTTTAAAGAAAATAAATGTCTAAACAATCACTTATTATTTTTTGCAACATTTTAGTTTCTTAGAATAAATCAAGAACCACCTGTAGTTGTTTTTAAACTTTGAGGCTGGCCTGATATTTATTAAACATCCTGTATAACATTGTTTTATTTTTATGACTGTACATTCGTAATGCTTTAGTTTAAAAAAATTACTGTCATATGGAAAGCAATATATCTGGTGTTGGTCGTCTTTGTATAAGCAAAAAGAACACAAAAAGATAACGGAGGAAATTTAGCAATATATTGCATATTCTAACGCATATTACGTTTTTCTTACATTTGACATAAGAGTTTTTACCATATTTTTATGCGATGAAATATATTTTATCATCGTTATTTTCTATGTAATGCAACAACGTTTTATTATCAATAAAGCGGCTTTATTTATACGTAAAATAATTAAACAGAATTTACGTATAAAAATGAAAAATACACCCACTCTCGAATTTATGTTCAAATCATGCGAAATGAGTAGGTATTATAACTCTGTAAATATAATATTTAAATATGTATGAAGCTTTATTATTAAAATGTCTTGGTTAAATAAATAAGCAGAAATTGGAAGCGGAAATTGGAAGCATGCATAAAATTTTATTATTTATGATATTGAATATAATATCATCGATAAGAGAAGTATAAAAAAGTATGATAAAATGATGACCTTTTCGAAAAAGTTACACAACTAGGATTTTATTCTTGCAGCAATTGTTCAGGAAAGATTGCTTCTATTACACTTGTGAAAATGTTCATTTCCCTCTTGTATTGAAAAAGTATCAAATAAAATTCACATTCTGTGAAAGTGTAAACTGATTGATAAAAAAATCTAAAATTTAGCATCGTTGTGGCCTCCTATACTAACACACGATGTAAATCTTCCAACAAGTTTTCAAATAACTTTTTATCTCATTGAACTTCAATAAAATGGGAAACCGCTGCTAAACCTGCATGGCAAGCGAATTCCATTTCAAATTAATTACATCAGAATGTAATTTTCAAATTCTAATTTTGTTACAATATACATTATTCTCGCATCTTACGCAATTTGGTGCAAAGTTGACAAGTTTTTTACCGTCAACGACGGTTTGGAGCGTAAAATGTATAAAATGTTACAAACAAATATCAATTTAGCAGAATTTCATTCATAATTTCCATTCTTTGCTTTTTAACTTTTACGAATGTATAAATATTCATTTGAATCCCGCATGAGTGAATGTTGGTGGCTGTGAATTGTAAAACTTTTTGTTTTATTCCCCATTTACACATCAACATGCATCTTTTATTTGAATTAAAAACAACTATGTACAATTATGTAATGCGTATATTTATTTGAATCTGCCGAAAAATATTATACACGATGGACCTCCAATTTATTTGGATTTATGACTTTCGATTTTTGTGTTTGAAATTAACTTCGTTTACAACAGTAGATATTACTCGCATTGTATTTATAGTTTATTTATTCTGTCATTTGATCTGCACTGCAGTTACTTATTCTCCTGTCTGTACAATTTTGCGATTATATCGCTTAACGTGCCATGAATGAGTGAACATTGTTGGATTGATTTTAAAGCTATAGCATTAACAATTTTCATCAAGATATAGTTTTAGTAATACTATAATTCTACTCTGAATTGGTTTGTCAATTTCAAAAGATCCGATAATCTAATCATGTTCTTTTTATTATATTTGCACGCCAAACATTGCGATTAGGTATTGTTTTTTTGGTCGGCATATAATTAGCGTATACATTTTCATTATTGAATATTTATGTTTTTTCCCGGAAATTATTCATTTTTCCATGGTTGATAAAACTGCGTAGGGTGTCTAAAATTTTATTAAGTTGATGCGGTAGATTTGGTCGCCCGTTTTTGTTATGAATATTAGCATTTGTTTATTTTTGGAATGAATAAATTCGTTTATCATATATGGTAAAAAGCATATGAAAATTCATACTCATCTTTAACTTATTAATGCTATGCAAGAAATGGAAATGTGCGATTTACAAAATTTTTGAATACAAACAGTGCTAAATATCATTTCTCAAAGCATAATTTATCAAGAATAAGGATAATTTTTGATGCTTATATTTTATTAGTAGAAAATGAGAGATAGCGTTCAGAATTAAACATCCTAATTTTTCAAAGTTTTCAAGATGAATGACATTGTATGCCTAAATACTTAATGTACTAAATACAGTGAGAAGAATGGTTTTGCAGTTCCAGTATAAGTTAGAAGGATAATTAGAACTAGGATGGCGATTATGAAATTATTCTTTCTCGAAGTTACTTGTAACTTGTGAAGGGGAGTAGAATTACGAGTTAGAAGAATAAATATGAAATAACTTGACTACCAAGATATTATTCTTTCTCTAAGTGGTAATACATATGTCGAAGATGCGTACAATTTCCGATACATGTTTTTCCAAACAGAGAAAAAATAATTATGCATCAATCTTCGCGACAGGATGGAAATGGCACAGTTATATTGTGATCTTAAAAAACATTTTGGCGCAGAAACAACATGAGCGAAATTCAATGTCATTAATGGTTTGTTCGCTTCTCTAATCAGGCGATACCAGTTTGGAAGAGACGAGACAGGAAATGTTGGCGATTAAGAAATAACTGCGGCGCTTTACATCCTTTTGTTAAGTGCTAAAGTATAATCAGTTGAAGGTGAGCGAATAACATTACAGAAAACAGTAAACGCAGCACCAGTTACACACAAACATAATAGAAAAACTGTGACCTAAAATAAAGCATGGATAATTATCTATGAGCGGGTGTGAAGTTAGCAACTCAATTGCCAGCAACCGATTTATAATATATTTTTTTACCCTATTATCTGATGCAAAATCAATCAATTGCTGGTAGTACGAATACAGAAATCAGTAAATATGGCGATTGTGTTATAACAACAAGATCACTATTTTTCTCATCATATTTTCTGTATTTTCGATTTTCTTGAATATTTCAAGAAAATTACCCGACCAAATAACTCTTTTTATTTTAACATGTGTTGTATTAAATCATTGTAGTTAAATTTATAGAAAAAGGTTAATTTAAATATAAAATTATATTGTTTTTTTTTAAAAATCATAAGTAAATAATAAAATGAATTATTGATCTTTGAAATTTTATATTAAAAATTTTACGAAATCAGTTGCTGGTAAACGAGTTGCTAATTTCACAACCGTTATCCATGAACCTAATATATTTTTAATATCAATGCAATGTTAAAATTACAGCATTTTAGATAAATTGGCTTAAATCATACAATCCATGAGATGAGTAAAGCGTGATTTTAAATACGTAAATTCACACAGGCTTTTACAAATTAATTTGGTTTATTTATTTGTACCGACCCACATATTCCTACTTATCCATGTAATTACACTTTAAGAGATCTTTACGTTTCGAGCCTTTGTGAATCAGAAAGTCACGTTTTAAATATTTTATGCGGTTTTGTCAGTTTGATGTTCGGTTTTCTCTGAACGAAACAGTAAAAAGAATGTAATAAATTTATGTAATAAATCAAATATAACATGTAGTGTTACAAGCGACTTAATAAAGTTTGTGGTGATTTAATTAAAATATAAAAGCTGTCGTAAAGTGTTAGAGTTGTTTTTATTAAATGTTTACATGGACAAATAATAAAATTCAATTATCAAATTAGTTATAATCCATTAATTTGCTGTAATATTATTGATAGATATTACTATGAGGTTGATTAAATTGACAGAAGCGATTAGCGATGATTGATATTGAGAATATTGAATGTTGTCTCATATTTTTTCTGGAGACGTAATCTTAATTAAATGCGATCAAAATAATGTAGGTAATATTTGACAAGATATAGAATGTTTTAATCAAAATATCAAAGGTATTTGGGATACGTATTCTTGTGGGTAGATAGATGTTAAAAATTGTTATTTAATTTTAAGTATCGATAATATTTACTGATATTAATAACAAAAACAAACATTTATCAATTATAACGTTAAATTTTCCATTCAATGTTTATTTTTATTTTTTGTACTACATCTTTATTGAAAAGCATGATTTTTTGCCCTATAATCAAATACTGATTTTCTCCAATATGAAAAGCCTTATTACATTTCTATTATTCACTATTCGAATTATGTGTTTAAAGTTGGAAATTCGGTAAAAAATGCCAAATTTGAAAAGTGAGAATGTACGGATTTTGCGCCATGTTTTGGCATCCTCTCATAAGGCTCTCATTTTAACCAAATTTCTGGTTAAATACTTAGTCAATATTACAGAACGATCGCCGCAATTGTCAGAGATGGCGCCGACTGACTTTTTTCTTTCTTTAAAACTGAAATTAATACATTGAAACACTCGTTTTCAGCCAATGAAACGTGAAAAAAAGAATTCGTGGCGAGTACTAAATTCGATTCAGGAAAATGAGTTAAAAAATGTTTTAACGATAGGATTATTTGTTTGTTTACTTTTATTTTTTGTAATACATCTTCATTGAAAAGCATGATTTTTTGCCCTATAATCAAATACTGATTTTGTCCAATATGAAGCCTCATTACATTTCTATTATTTAATATTCGAATTATGGAACAAAGCGAAAATGTAATACGTTTGCAACAAAATGTAATACATTTGCAACAAAATGATAACATATAAAATGAATTAACTATAGGTATGAAACTAATAATGAATAATTAATAATTAATTGAATAGCCTTTGCCAAACCGTTAATGAATTTAACACGTGTGTGATGTGTCTACCTGATACGTCAACGAAATTAACGGTATCAATGTTTATATGACCAAATTTTAATATATTATTTTTTTATCTTCATCATGTGTGTATGTATATTGTTTTTTTTATGTGATATAACAAACATTTAGTCATTTATTTGCACAGCATGTAGTAATTCGATACTTTATTTAGACGGGTTTATTTGCGTGCGATTAATATTGAAAATAAACGACTTTTCTGTTACACGTTTTTTCTATTTAATTGTTGACTTTCATACCGGCGTTAAGTTAGCACCTTTTCTTCCAGCACCTTTTTTCTATAATTTTTAATAAATTATGAATGTTTATAATTTCGTTATTTATAAGCTTTTTCTTATATTTTCTTCACACAAATGTTCCTCATTTAATCTAGAATGCATACCACTGCCGATATTTTAATGGTTGTTGATAATTTGCATAGATAATAATCAAAATGTAAATCAATCAATTTTTTTCTATAACTTCTTTATTTATAATTATTTTTCAATGTTACCACCATGGATTTGTTGGTGATTTAATGTAGTTTATGGTGGAATACTAGCACCTCAATGGTCGTAGCTATTTTCAAAAGTTATAAACAATTTTGTGACAAGTTTCATATCAACTACGCAGCATTAGTGCTACCGCGTGCACAAACTTCAATAATTAAAAACCTTTGTTTACAATTATTTTGCCATGTTACTACCATGGATTTGTTGGTAATTTAATGTAGTTTATGGTGGAATACTAGCACCTCAATGGTCGTAGCTATTTTGAAAAGTTATAAACAATTTTGTGACAAGTTGCATATCAGCTACGCAGCATTAGTGCTACCGCGTGCACAAACTTCAATAATTAAAAACCTTTATTGTTTACAATTATTTTGCCATGTTACTACCATGGATTTGTTGGTAATGTAATGTAATTTATGGTAGAATACTAGCACCTCAATGGTCGTAGATATTTTGAAAAGTTAGTAACAATTTGCTGACAAGTTGCATATCGGCATCG
>JARJDW010007148.1:0-13963 GCA_030264715.1 Adinopsis sp. GC000173 | reverse complement strand
TTATAGCGTCTGGGTGGCGCGATTTTCGGGTATAAATAGCGAGCGGCTGCATGGCTCTAACCAGTGTACCATCCAGAGATGCAGCTAAAAACAATTATTCTACTATTCGCCGTATTGTCTGTGGTAAGTTTTCTAAATTTATAGTTTGCTTTGGTGATAATTTGCTCTGGTGATGTTGCAGCTAAGCGTGACGACGCTGGCGAAGGTGGGCAAGAAGAAGCAAAAGGTTCATAACCCAACACAATCACAATCTGAGCCCCCTGCATGGCTAGGGTACGCCTTAGGACCTCACTAGTCCTAAAGCCGCTGCGGATTATTCTAATCACGTGGAAAACGACGATTAATACATTGGGTCTAAAAAAGCAATAAAGGCAATTAAAACTAAATAAATTACATTTTTTCACCCGTTTACACTTTTCATCCTTTTACAAGTCACTTATTCAAAATTTAACTTCCAAGTTCAAAATAGTTCAATTTTATCTTCCTTTTTTAATAGTACTTGAAGATGTGATACAAAACGTCAATATGTCAGTGCATTGTAAAACTCTTCTATTTGTTACGGTGTACTCTTACACCAATAATACACTCTTTTACCCAAATAACTATCTCTTTATTAGCAATACAAATATCTAGCTTTCTACAATATCTAGCTCTCTTTAATATCATGCCGCAGCATGCTTAGCCGGTCTAGCCCAGAAGGGCGGCTTTTTCCCGCTCTCCCATCCGTTTCCGTCCATGCGACGTTGCCAGTACGAGAGACCCTAATTTGTCCTAATTCCAGTTGGAATTAGGAAAAAAACGTATGTCAGACTGAGAAGTTTTATTTGAACTACTATTTTTAGAGAGTGTAAAATACTAATAAAAGTATCAAAGTAACAAAATATAAAAGTATAAAAGTAACATGTATAAGAATATAAAAATATATTACTGCTTTGGTTTGCAGCTAAGGTTGTCAAAATCTCTAAGTAATACTGTTAGTTGACCAATCACTAATTTTAGCGGTCAGTGACTAGTTTAAGCTCCTCACCAGCCAAAGCGCGCGCCCATGGTTTGAGGATGTCCGGTCCAGCTACAGTGCTATATGGTTTTTGCGTGAACCGTAGTCCCTCTACATCCCCAATCACGTAGCGGTCATTGCTAAGCACCGACTTGACTTCGTAAGGTCCGCGGTATTTTTCTTGCAGCTTGTTTGCTGTCCCTTCCAGGTTGTGAAGTACTCTTATGGCTACTAGATCTCCTTCTTGATATATATGCGGCTCCTTATGCTTTTGATCATACCGTTCTTTTGATTTTTCCTGCGGAGGGCATCGTCAGCGTCGCCTCTTTGCTTTATTCCAAATAGCAATTTAGCTGGTGTTTTCTTGGTGCTCTCGTGGACGGTGTTATTTAATCCATACTCGATTGTGTCTAGCGTTTCGTCCCACGTTTCCTCGCTACCCGTTTTAATTGCTTTAAACAAGTACATACAATAACAATTTAACAACTTACTTATAATTTAAGTGTTAATAACCACAAATAAATATTATTTGTTAATAATGTGTTTATATAAGTCTCGTGTTGATTAAGAATAATATTGATAAAGAAAACAATTAAGCAAAAATGTTGTACAATTCATGAAGATTAATAAATTTATAATTTTTCTATAGAGATTAGGTGTTATATTGCTTTTAATTCTTTAATGGTTTTAAATGAGTATACTAAAAGTATTCTACCACGCCATTATTACATTACATTGCGACTGGTTGATTTAAATTAAAGTTTTGTAATAATGAATAAATACTTTTGTCATTTTTTCTTGTTTACTTCAAATACGAAATATAAATATTAATTTAATAAAAATAATTAATGCCAAAATAACACACACGTTCACTCATAGTCAAGAAAGTTTGTTTTTCTACTCTATTCATATGTGCAATGATAAATATTATTTTGATTTTTAGCAGATTATTAAATAATAAAGGATTTTAAGTCTGACGCATAGAAAAGGTGCAATAATTGACAATTTAGATACGTTGTTTATAGTTATAGAATTAGTAAATGTCTTGAAAATGTGAAATTTTGAACATCTTATTCTTAAGACAATTTTTATTAGCTGAAACAAATTTTTTCCGTCATAAGGAATCAAAACTAGAGATATAGAACCCAAACTGAATAATACTGGTTAGCAAAATGATCTTTTTTGTCACTTTATTACTTTGCAACATATTTGATGGCCTTAATTCTAAATACTAAGTTCTCAAGTTATAATCAAATATTAACCGATTAGTTATTCTAATAAACTTGATGCCGCTGAATCGAAATTTAGTAATAAGTGGTAGAATTTTAATTATGTTTTATATTTCTAATGAACAATACCCATAGAAATAGAAAAAAATAAAAATGCATAATAATTAAAATTGCCAAAAAATGTGTCACATCACTTACTTGGTAAATGTAAATGTAAAGGTGATAACAAAAATATTTATGTTATGCAGACATAAATAACATTCATATTTTGTTACAGATGAATGTAACTTAAAATATCGCAATATAATAAATTACACTGGCAACTGTTCAAATGAACTCAAATTGAGGTTACACCAATTTAATATACCTTTGGAATAATTGCATTTTTTAACGAAGTACACTACAAATTAAGCTAAAATTCAAAGGCAAAGAACGCGCATTTCATTAGATGCATAAAAAATGTAAATTTTATTGTTTTAAAACATTACCCACCGCATGTTTTCTAACTAACCATTTACTGTGCCGAAATGGAGCAATAAACCCATAAAATAATAATAATGATCAAATCGTTTGCAAATTACTTATGCAAATGCGAATTCAAATTGTTTTTAAAATGCAAACTAATTAAATTTAATTGTAACATCGCAATAATATTCTTCAATAAAATGTCTTGTATAAATACAACTGAAAATGATATATTAAATCACTATTTTTCTAAAAGTAAACGAAAACGAAACTCTTCATTATGTCCAAATTATTTAAATTATTTTTAATACTATCATGTTTTCTAATACATATTAGTGGCGGTATGATAATTTTGGAATTATTTCTAGAAAACGAATCGCAGATTGATTACATCAAGTCTTTGAAGAAAGAAAAGTGCCATTGCGACGTTGACGGTGCAATAACGCTGGGAGGACATCCGAAATTTTTGATTCATGCCGAACATGCAATAAAGTATTATACTAGATTCCAAGATATTATGCTGAAATTCTTGGTGATATCGTACAATGCTACCGATTTGCTAACTGAAGAATTTGCATCGGACAACTTTGACTATCATTCCGTGAATGAGGTAAAAGAGTTTGTCAACTAAATTAATTAGTGTGATTTTTATTTTATAAGCCATAATTATTGTGGCATAAAAATTCTAATTTTGTCTAATGTTTAATTCGTCTATTTTGGACCCACCTTTAAAGATAACAGCATAGTTCTAAAATGATTAAGCTGAAACGTTAAATTGCACATTAAAATTGAAGTTATAACGTTTTGTCCCTAATTACGTTAACGAATTATTGTTTTTTAATCTCAAAATTTTAATTTACTGGGAAGATTGAATATTTTACTTGTTTTTATATCAAATTTTTGGTGGTTTACTTGTATCTGTAACACAAAAACTTGAAAATGTTTTCTAATCTTCTCAATATTAAAGAATTGCCCCTGTATCAGTTTTTATCAATTAATATTTATTTATTTTTCATACAGATTCATGCATGGTTGGAAAATATATCAGCTCAGAATCCATTTGCAACGACATTCCAATTGGCTAAAACTTGTGAAAATCGAAATTTAATGGGCATCAAATTTAGCTTCGATTCTCGAAATGAAAATCGCACCATTATCATTACAGCCAATTTTCTAGCTCGTGATTTGTAAGTAAAATTTTTCTAAAAACCAATTCACGGCCGGTTTTGTTGCTCTACTCACACAAAACGCTTTAATCCACCAATTGAAATCTTAAAATCGATTAAGACATCCATCATTACTGTTTTCTAAGAATACTGATATATGGAGTGATTGAAAACCTATAAATTTCATAGAATTATGTATTCTCGTACTTTATACCCTCGTCATATTGAAAAGCTAAGCATAAAATAAACTTATTGATAGTTTATTGAAGGTATTGATATCAATTTGACAACTAACCTGCTTAAACGTTGCTTGGGGGATCTTTATTAGCTGTATCATCACTCCAGTTACAGAAATTTGCGTCAATCCATTCTACTTTTTATACATTTATACTGCATATCAATTTCTAATAGAAAATTAAAAGAACAGAGTTATTTTAAACATTTGATTTTATTTTAAGTCTCCAAAAATAATTAAATGAGAAAAATACTTTATTTAAAATAGATTTTTATTTGCACATTTTACACAAACAATCTTTTTTGTCATACATTGAATGTTAATAAAACAACATTTTTGCGTGTTTTCTTTAATCTTTCTTTTGGGACCAATATGATAAAAAGTATATTCAATTCCTTGTTTTTTTTTCTGGAACTGGAGCATATCTTTCTAGACACGGCATACACTCCTATGCAACGATAGAAAATTTGGTTTAATTCGTGTATCTGCATAATATATTCCTACAGTCAATACCTTATCGTGAAATTTTTTCAAGACCTTTCAAATAATATTTACGCAATCTATGTTGAAAATATAAATAATCTTGTTTCTAGAATGTCAGTTCAAGTTGCCGAAGCTCTAATCCAAAATCTGAATGATTGTACGCATCAAGAGAATTTATCAAAACGCTGCAATGGTTTTATTAACTTTGATTGGTACATTATTCCTACCATCAATCCGGATGGTTATGAATACGCTCGCTTAACGGTGGGTTCTTTGCTATATTCTGTTTTACAAAAATGTTTTAATTCGTGTTTTATTTTTAGGATCATACTTGGATAAAAAATCGCTGTTTGTATGGCAGATGCAACGGTGTCCATTTACTCAATAATTTTCCATGGACTTGGAGGAGTGATGATGAATGCAACGGCCCCGAACCATTATCAGAGCCAGAAGTGAAAAGTTTGCTTGATTTGCTTGATAAACTTGCCCATAGAAAATTCGCCTATATAGGTTTGCATACATACGGTTATGCAAAAACAATCATTTTAAAACAACAAGCATCAAATGAAGAAGTATATTAAATACATTTTACAAAATGTTAATAAATTTATTATTCTTTGGGCATTCTAGCAACTTCATGCCAAGTGGCTTTCTGATAAAGTTCAATCAAAATATGGCACAGGGTATAACATACAATATGTGCACAATGGAAGTAAACGAGTAAGTATAAATATTTTTACTCTTACTAATTGATAAGTTTTAGCGACTCCTGAAAAATTGGAGCAGATATTTAACATGAAATACATTATGAAATTCTACTTCAATTCCAATAATTCAACTCTTCCATCTTTAATAAGTGAAAAGAGAGAAATGATTGATGAAGCTATGTTTATGGTCTCCGCTTCAGTACATCACTTTCTGATGCTTGGAAATTAAGAAGAACTAAATGTTATGATAACATAATTATAATTGATTATATCTAAATAAATATAAATAAAATGTTAATATCATCATTTAATTTAATGAAAAATTGATAGCTGGAATTTCATAAACCTGAACTAGTCTCATTACCAGATTCAGTTTGATGACTATCATAAACGAAATGCAAAATCTGAGCCGTTTTTTTAATGCAAAATGCGCATAAAATCTATCATATTTCAAGGGATAATTTAAAGTATTAAAACAGTTTGTTTATTTTTCAAGTCTAAACAAAAATTTTTTCCTTTTCTCTAATTTTTATGCCTTTAGAAGCCATGCACATATCTGGCCAAATTCTTCTAAGTGTAATTGTGTAATTGAATGGAAGCAATATTTGGAAATACCTGTAAAATGTTCATTTTCTATTGAAGAACTTGTGATAACAACAATTAACTTATTGGTGATGATATTTTTTCCGCTAATGGAAAAGAATGCTACAGCAATGTTAATAATTAATACTGAATTTTTAAAGATCTCGTTGATGGCATAATCCACGATACTTTGGAAGCATATACCTAATATAGACTATTTAAAATATTGTTAATATTATGTATTAAAGACTCAACCCTTGCATTATTAAATTAACATACACTCAAAAAGCATCAGTAATTTCTGCATTACCCAATATTAATCCTAATTTATTATTAAATCATAGATTTTCTAAAAGCAAAAAACCCTTAATGGGAGCATTTTATAATAAATCATGGATTATGACATCAACAGCGAGTTTTGACATCGCCTTTGATGCGATCGATCACCAAGTGTTAGCTGCAATAACTACAAAGTGTTAATTGATTTTATATGACGCTAAAATAATTAGAAATTGGGTGTAAATTATAATTATCAAATTGCAATTTTATTTAACAAGACAGTTCTCTAATTTAGATAACACTCATTTATTACCTTAAAATAATTGCGTTTTTAACAGTACGATAATTAATTTTTAGTTCAAAGAACCCATTTTCGAGATGCATAAAAATATTAATTTATTAAAAAATTAGCAACAATTTTCAAACTAACAATTTGTTGCCAAAATAGTGCAAAAAACTCATAAAATAATCATCAATATTATATTTATGCAAAATCTAAATTGTTGAAAAAATTAACCTCATTGTTAAAATACATATAAACTAATTAAAATTAATTGCACAACTGCAATAAAATTCTTCAATAAAATATTGAAAATTTTGTATAAATAGCACTCAATATGCAAAACGTTATTCATAGTTTCTCAAAAAGAGTGAACAATAATTAGTAGTACTTCAAGATGTTGCTTAAACTATTTAAAATCTTTCTAATGTTAACCTGCAGTATAGTTAATGCTAATGCTGACAGGTGCATGTTTTTCACATTACTTCCGGAAAACGAATCACAGCTTGATTTCATAAAATCATTGACGCCAGAAACCTGCAATTGTAAAATTATGGGTCCAATGAAACTGGGAGAGGGGTCCAAGCTTATGATGCATAATGGAACTTCCATAGACTTCATCAATCAACTGCGAAACATTAAGATGAATTTCAAAGTAACATTCAACCGGTCGAATGAAGAACATGTATCGTTTAATGATCTCGAATATCATTCCGTAAACGGCGTAAGTAAATAATTTAATGCTACATTATTTTGTATAAGATGACCAAAAGTATCAGTAGGTTAATGATGAAACATTGGGTCCGCTTGAAAAAAACAGTATTTAGGGTCTTTATGAAAGAAAAACATTGAAATTTGCAACAAAAATACATGTTTTCCCTAAATTTTAAAATATTTGAATTTCAGGCCAATCTAAATGTAATTTTTAGTAAAATTTATAAATTTTTGTAATTTTCTGCGACATTTTATAATAATAATAATAATGAATTTCTTGTACTGACAGATTAACAAATGTATGGACAATATAACAACACACAATCCATTTGCAACAACATTCCACTTGGCGCATACAGTTGAAAATCGAACTGTAATGGGTATCAAATTCAGTTTTGACACTGCCAATGAAAATCGCTCCATTGTCGTTGGATCGAATGTCGAAGCACATGATTTGTAAGTAGAATATTTCAAAAAAAACATTAATCCAGCTGCTAACTATTAAAATATTTTAATACCAATTGGAAGATATAAAGGTATAGAATTATATTATATAAGAGATTCCTTTTCAGCATTACGGTTAAAATTGCTGAAGCTCTAATACAAACTCTAAACAACTGTACTCAAGAAGAAAGGCCATCAGACATTTGCAATGCTTTGGTTAATTTTGATTGGTACATAATTCCAACGATCAATCCGGATGGTTATGAATACGCTCGCACAATAGTAAGTTTCAAAACATTTATGTCAACTACTTGAAATTTTGTTTTCAATTTAGGATCATACTTGGTGTAAAAATCGCTGTCCTCTCAATGAAGAATGCAACGGTGTGTATTTAATGAACAATTGGCCATGGAGTTGGACGAATAGCAGCGCCTGTAACGGTCCCGAACCACTATCAGAATTCGAAACCCAAGGTTTAATCAAATTGTTTAATACGCTTTCCTACAAGAAATTTGCCTACATGGGTTTCAATGGTTTTGGTAGGGAGAAAAAAATTACATTACATCAACCTGCAACTATACCAGAGGTATTTTATATTAAATACGATAAATTCTCGATTATGCCGGTTTGTTGCGATCAAAAGTTGCAATCGCGTTTACCTTAGACTAGATAGTGTCGTTGTGTGACGTCACATGAGATCTTGTTATATAGGCTCCACTTCGGATTAGAGCAACTCAATTTGGCAAATGAATGACGACTGTATAATCTAATTCTAAAATGTCCAATTACAATGATGCGGAGATAAAGAACTTAGTCCTGGTACAATTTAAGAAGGGCGATATGTTGTCTACGGGTCTATTTGTGACGTCACGAGCCGTAAAATGCTCTAGTTAAGAATTATTGCGTTGAAATAACGCGAATAATTCGATGTATAATTATTTATTGCTAAAAAACAACAAGATACATATTTTTAACAGATATTTCTAAAAGTTACTATTTATACTCGAATTTCTATTTTCTGAGAAACTCATGCAAATCAGATGACCCACACATAGATAATGGAGTATTTACTAACGAACTAAAATAATTTTATTCAATTTTTAGCAACTTATTGCAAGATGGTTGAGCAATAAAGTTAAAAGAAAATATGGGGCAGAATATAAAATAGTATATTTAAATGGTATGGACACGGAGATTAAACATACCTTATCCATTTCTAATTCATATATATTTTAGCGACGCATCAAAACCCCGAAGACCCTTACACTATGAAATACAGCATGGCATTCTATTTAAACTCGACTAATAAAACTGAAGACTATACTCTTCCAGCAAACAGAAGAGCGGAACTTATTGAAGAAGCATTGTTTATGATCTCAGTTTTTCTAAATGATTATATCTTGTTTGAAAATTACCATGCCTGATAGATAGGAATGCATGCGATTTATGCAATAAAAATAAATGTTAATTCTATTAAATTTAATAAAAAAACATGTTTATTGCCATCTTTAAGACTAAACGTTTAAATTAATAAATAAAAGTTAATTTACAAAAAAATCCTGGTAACTTTATTAATAATAATAAATTGCGTGTTTTAATTCGAAGCGCTAAATTAACATTGATTAGAATTGAGCCTCAGCCAAGTAACTACGGGAAGCCTAATTGTACAATAAATATTTATGAAAGATATGATAAAATGTATTATTTTTATTTGACGAAGGCAACTTTCCGGTTGAATGAATCTAATACACGTTAAGGCGAAATGAAATTGAATTTTGATGATGTGTTTTGAATAGATGCTTATTTGCTATTATTATACCTGGCATTGTATACTTTTCCCCCGCGCTCGTCTATACTATAGGTAATGCCTTTTATCTAGTACACATTATTCCCCTTGGCGATTAATTTGTGGAAATGTCTAGACACCTCTTGCCTTACCTGAAACCAACCAGTAGTTATTGTCTGCAGCTGGTTTGCTTATAATTTAATACTTGCAAATCCCACTACAGTTGCAGTAGTCGTAGATGATTTATGATTTTTTAAATATACATTCAATAGGTAAGATAATTGAGTTCAACCACAAACGCAAGAGCGATTATTTCATCAAAGCCACTTCAATGAATGTTTGCATATCATCAATTATGATCTGAATTTGTATAAATAATTTGTATGAAATATCACTTACCTATGTTGTGTTGTGTCCGACGTCAGTTCTTCTAAATTTCCTAAGTCAATAATTGAACAAACATTTTTTGGAAATTAGCAATATGGGTTGTCTTATTTTATTAATAATACGCCTATTATCATCCGATTAATTATGAATAAAACAGTATTTTGGTTTATTCTAAAAATGTGTATAACTTTATCTAATATTTTGCAGTAAAATAAATTTATGACATTCTTTTTATATAAAATTCGCATGACGTTAAATGTACAATTTAGTTAAAATAAATGGGCAAAGCATCATATTGTATATATACAATAAATACACTCTTTCTTAAATCCAACATCCCCATGAGAATTTATCTGAGGTTGTTGGAAAGATATTTAGCGAATGTGTATGTATGTGTGTGTGTGTGTATAAGGAACGTCTTTGATTTTTATCGTTTGTATACGATCTTTTTTAGATTGGAAAAAAGAAAATATCTCAACGCACATTCAAGTAGACTGGACGTTTGCTAATACGATAAGCTAGAATTAATAATCTTGGAGAAGTGTTTGTATTCACCAAAATATACATATAATGTTTTAGATGAGATTAACAACATCTGTTATTTAGAGATGGCATGGAATTTAGATTTATTTCGTTGTAATGAATCATATTTTACTCAAACACTATTTGAGTATAAATATTAAATAAGTTGTCTTTAAAAATATTAAATATAGTTCTGCAATTTTCTGAGATTACTAAAACTTTTGTCTGCGCAGTCTTAAGACGGAATGCAAACGTTGAAAAATATGACATTATAACATAAAAATGACAACTTCTGACAAAATGACATTTATTTTATTGACTGCCGAAATTTGTTCTTTGGTGGCTGATTATGGATTTAGATAGCTAACTCTAAACCAGTGGTCAGTAAACTCCGCTTCTTCGTCTTTTCAAGTGTAGCTCTTTCGTAAAATATCTCATATTGCAATTAAGGATCGCTATAGTGACAGTATACAAACATACAAAGTTAAATAAATGTGTAAAAAATACATTTTCTCTATGTTTTACTTTTACGAATTATTATAATGTAGTTATTAACATACAGTGTAATTTAAAGCTAGACAATTAGTTTGAAAATTAATCATATTAAAGGTTATTAATGAAAATAACGAATCGTATTAAATGAAAATTGTGTGTACTTGTTTATTATTTAAATGAAAACCCACTTGTTTCGAATGGCTTATAATATTTTAATAATCTTAACACATGTTTTTATTTATTGCAATCTACATATGATAAATACTTCAATAATTTAATTTACATTAGAATTTCTTGTAATATAATAATCAGGAAATTTAACATTTTATTAATTAATTAGTTAATTTTACAATATCCACACACATTTATTTATATTTATGTATATTTTACATATATATTTATCATGTTTACACACTACAGCATATGTCTTTTGTTAATTAATAATTACAGTAAATGCTATATCATTTGTTTTATTTTTTTAAATAATGGAAGACAGACCATGGCAAAATGTTTATCTAATATACAGCCCGATTCAAATGCAGAGAGACAACTTGCTGCTTCAAATCTAGCTGTACATGCATATTTAATAAAAATGATGAATTGATGTCCTTTTCATCTTCATTTTCATTTTTATTTTTTGTTAAGCCAAATTTATTTTCAGATATGTTAGTTGTTTAGACGTTGTTTAGCTAATATATATATATAACAATAATTAAGTAATCTTACTTATCGACTAGATAAAATCAAACAATGTGGGAAAGTTTAATTTTTATACGTATTGAGCTTAACGACATATGCAATAACATCAAGAAAACAACAAATAAATTCATTGAGGGAAATGCAGTGTAACCATCTATTTATACGGTTTCTATTCAAATTCATAATACAGGCCAAAAATAAAGCTGATAAATGATATTTAGTTTATAGATTTTATGTAGAATGTATTTTTTCAATTCAGTTAAAATTATATGTAAGAAATCTTTATAATGTATACACTGCCTGTAGATAATTCGCATTTTGTTTAGAGATCACTATTTTGTATTCATAAAAATACAATCTTATTATTTACTTCAATCCTGCAAATGCAACCCTTTCCTTTTATTAACTTTGTTTCTTATATTATATTGATGGTGGTAACCCAAATTCAAATTCTTAAAGATGAAATCAAAATAGTAATCTTGAAATGTTGGATTCCTTATTTTAAATCGGAGCTAATATTTATCCTGTTGCTATTAACTACATATCTGAATAATCAACACGAATATCATTTCTGTTCACATATCAACGATGTCACATAACCTCACTTTATTGCATACATTATATTTTGCTATTGTCCACTATGAAAACTTTGCAATGAAATGCACTCTATGTGTAACCTAATTTATAATATGTACACTTGAATGTGATTGCCTTATACCTAGATTACCTTTCTGCAGTTGAGAAATTTTTCTTTTTTAAAAAGTATACAAAAGAATTTACATGTATACAAAGCATTTGTTACTTTTTTGACAACCAGCATTCAAGTATAGCTCGTTATATAAATGGGGTTGCATAGGTTAGATATTTCTATGTACATACTTGCACACCTTTAGTAATGTAAGTAACTGACACCCCTTTTTTAACAAATAAATGTGACGAAATTCCGGGTCACGTATAAATGGAAGGTCATACTACTGCATTCAAAAATTAAACTTTCCATTCCTGAAATATCGCATTTGTGAGAAAAAAGCGCAAACTTATTGCGAGACAATAATTAATAAATATATGGTGCGCAATGATAATATCATACATAACTTTTTTGATTCTCGTTCGTTTTTAGCAGCCGATCATCTTGTACATGTACAGCATATATCGAGTTTACTCCATGGTGTTGTATTGAACTTTTTTGACCTTAAAGTATCTGAACGCAGCGTATCCGGTGATGGTGAGTAAGACGGCGATGGCGAGCGTCGAGCCAACCGCAATTGGTGCTGTTTCATCGCGGAACGTTTTCGCCGCATTGCATTCGAACGTCGGACCGAAATCGGCGCCTTTGTACATGAACGGCTGCGCCTGGAACGCGCGGAAGAAGATCGTGCCGCTGAGGCCGGTAGGAACTGTCGGGTCCGTTGCTTTTGGTGTGAGATCGATGAGGGTCTCCTCGCAATTGTACGATTTTCCGACCGGCGTTGGTATTAGCATATTGGTGTTGTATAGTTTGAATAAGTTACCTAAAAAAGGAAATATCATTAAAATTAACCACAAACAGGAAAAAGAGAACAGGAAAAAGATCATAAATGAGTAAATACAATACAGAACGTCAATTTACCTGCTAGCTTGCTAATAGCCCCATAGGCGGCATTATCCTACTTATTACTTTTTAAAGATAAACCGTAATGACAATTAATCAGTTCATCTTTAAGTAGCAATAAATAAAACAACATCTCCGATAAAGGTATTAGCAAATATATTATTAACTCTTTCAATTCTATTGTGCCTGATGGTACCAAAGAAATTCATTTTAACAGAATATGTATCGATAACTTTAAGGTGGTTAAGGCTGTAGAACCGATCTCCTTTTTCCTCCTCGTGGTCGCCTTTACTAATTATATTTCATTTAGGCTGCTTACAATACTACAAATTCTAACCTAGAACCTACTGCCTGCTGTCAAAATTAGTATCAATATTACGAAAAAACGCTTGACAACACTAGACCTTGTAAAGATCCTTTTAATTTAACAGATTTTTACAGAATGCAACCCATTATCGTTTAAAAAATGTATTCAAATCTGGGATATCAGTACTGGACAATGATAAATGCATAGATAAGTCTATACTGTAATACTAGAACTTATAGCTCTAGTAGCATTAGAGTATTATAAAAATATTTAAATACATACTACCTCTGTTCGGAAATAAGTGAGCCTATTCAGTTTTTGCTATAAATTATTAAACTTAGAAGGAATTTGTTATCAGAAACATATTACTGGACTAATGAACGCAAAATTATCATATTACATGTTTTTTTTTGATAATAATGTTTTAGATAGAAAAGGGTAAGAAACCATCCCAAAATTGCTAAATTATTACTTGACTGTGCCTTTGTATTTTTTTGCTTTAAAAATATTATCAAGTTACCATTCCAATCGAAGTAAAGTAGAAGTAAAATGGAAAAAAAAATCTTAGTGATTTTATATACTTCTATATAAAAGA
>JARJDW010007144.1:0-26794 GCA_030264715.1 Adinopsis sp. GC000173 | reverse complement strand
TTGTTTAGAACGAGCTATTCGGATTTTCTACAATACAACAAAAAAATGCGCGCAACATTGAATCCCAAAATGCAATAAAAATAAATAACGCTTTATTGTAATTCCCAAACGAAAAATAAATTTTTATTTATATTTATTTTGCAAATTGCTTGTTTTTAGCGATTTGTCAATTTTAATTGCTCGAGCACATTGCCAGGATCCAAATTACTTGTATACAACGCCATTTATTACAAATAAAACATTTTTTATAGATTTAATTCGAATATAATGAGCACTTACTACGTTTCAACGAATTAATCTTTATCTTTATCTAGTTTAAATTATATTTGCTACATATTTCATTTCGTAGATTGTAGTTACGTCAATTCGCCTAGGTAATTTAGCGTTTAATAGGTAGATATCATCATCGCATACAATTAAATTTAACATAAACTAGAATATCATTATCACAGATTTTTTATGTGCATCATACGGTGTAAATTGCACTTAATTCAACGCATTATTACAAATTAAATAATTAATTGATTAAATTGGATAATTGTGAGAATAAAAATAATAATTGAATTCAGAATAATATTATGTATGTATCATACGTATTATGGCTTGTATTTTGTGTGCGATATGAATTGAAACTGGCTGTATTGTAGTTTTACGTAATGAAGGTACAGTTTGGCAACCCTAAGCGTTGGGAGCGTCGTCGCGTATGGGATATTATTATATCAGTAAAAGTACGCATGCCTCAATCGGATAGAATGTGCTAAGGACGCTGGTTGTATGTGTGCGAGAGACGACGCCGAATGTAGTGCGTGAATGTTTATGGAAGAGAAAGTATTCGATCCATTATATACCTGCAGAAACTCGTTTAATTCATACGAACCATCATCATCATGTGAGTGCCAATACGCGTATAATGACAATACGGTGACAATGAGTTTAATTAAATATACACTAAGTGTGCAAACCTTGATGCGAATTAAAATCAATTAAACGCGATGGTGAAGAAAAATAATAAATAGTATTGCTTTGTTGTTGTGTTGTTGTTTATTCGATGCGTTAATAAATCTAATAAATTTAATACGATGAATTACACGCACAGAGTTTTATTGACCGTGTGGCGACGAAAATCAACGCTCATGATCGCTGGAATTCTGATAACCATCATTATACTAGGATTACAATACACAAACAAAGAGAAAAGGGATGCGTCGTCGCATGATGGAAAGAAGAATGTGCTGTTTGTCGAAGCACGTGCGAAGAAGGAAGCGGCCGCTCTCGCAGCTACCGCTAGAAATGATAATTCAAACATTAAATCAGCTGACAATGAGCGGACGGATGAGAATAAAGACAGGGATCAGCAGGAGGATGTGAATAAAGAGTTGGAGCAGCAATTAGGCATACCGTACGTTAATTTAGATTCGCATAATCCATTCATACCGAAACGACGACTCGTGCATTTCGATTTGAAAGGTGCACCGCCGAAAATCTCCTACATCAAGAAGATCCTTCCACTAATTAAGAATCTCGGCGCCACTGGGATTTTATTAGGTGATTGCTTTTAACTTTAACCGTATAGCCTTTAACTCAACGATTTTTATTTATAGAGTATGAAGACATGTTTCCGTACGAGGGGGCATTGAAGCCAATCGCAGCGAAAAACGCTTACACGAAGGCGGAAATCAAAGAAGTGCTTCAATTTGCCGAAGAGCTAAATTTGCAGGTGATACCGCTGATACAGACGTTTGGGCACGTTGAGTTTGCGTTAAAGCATAGGGAGTTTACTAAAATACGTGAGGTTCCTTCCAGTCCACAAGCGTTATGTCCTAGCCGCAATCAATCCTTGGATTTTATTAGCGAACTAATAACTCAGGTACATTAATGATATTTTAAGTGTAAGGCTATCTGAACAACGACGACAAAAAATGCACAAATGACAAAACTCGTTATTAATTCATGGCATTAGTACTAACTTGCATAATGAAAAACATAGAATTGAACGTCGTATTAAGAACACACACATTATAAACAGCTTTAACTTGAGCAACATTACTATTTAAATGTATAAAACAGTTATTACATGAAATGAAACATTAATTATTTATACAGTAATGCTGTAGTAAAAATCTAATTTATGTGTGTAATAAATTATTCCAGGTTATGGAGATGCATCCAAATACGAAATTTCTCCATGTTGGTTGTGATGAAGTATTTCAAATGGGTGAATGTGAATTGTGTCGTTTAGAGTACCGTGATAATTTATTTTTAAAACACGTGCAGAACGTGGCAAATCTAGTGCATGAGAGGCATCCAGGTGTACGCGTTATTATATGGGATGATATGTTGCGACATTTAAGCGCGCAGACAATGATTGAAATGAAGATGGGTCAGTTGGTTGAGCCTATGGTGTGGGTGTACGCCGAGGACATTTACCGATTTGTTCAGCCGCAAGTCTGGGAGAAGTACGCCACCGTATTCTCGACAGCATGGACAGCGTCGGCGTTTAAAGGGGCGTTCGGTGAGACGTTGTACGTGCCGGACGCGCGTCGACACTTGGAGAACAATCTGCGATGGCTGGATGTGATGTCGCAGCAATCGCAAAGCTTCAAAGCGGGGTTTAGCGGTATTGTGCTGACGGGTTGGCAGCGATACGATCATTTTGCCGTACTTTGCGAGCTATTTCCGGCAGCTGTACCTTCATTAGCGCTGAGTCTGCTTGCCGTCACACATGGCTACTTCAATTCATCGCTGAAAAGCGAATTTATGGGCGCACTGAGCTGTCCACAGCACTCGACAAGCCGCAGCACGCCGTTCATCAATCTCGACATTGATCCGCACTTGTGGGATAAATTAGGCCGATGCATGTTCCCCGGCAGCCCCTTTTTTCGTCTTACTTATCGTCTCAATACGGTCGAAAACGAAGTCGTCGATTTCCATAAAGTCACAAAGAAAAATCGCGCCTGGATGACGGAATATAACGTGCGACGTAATTACAGCTTGCCGTTGCGTGTTGAGGAACTCTCGGCGGATTTGCCACGGGTTTATCATGGTGCTATATCGATAGCACGATCTGCTTACGATGCAATGAATGCCGTCTTTGATAACTACACGATTGCCGAATGGATCGAACAGAGAATCTATCCATACATTCTGCAACTCGAGCAATTGCAAAATGAAGCCAATTCGTTGAAGGCTGTTAATGTGTGGCAGGCGCGACCTCTTCCTCCTCTCAAGGATCTGCAAAGGTTAGGCGTACCCGTTCCATAAACAAAAAAATAAATCTAGTCAAAAATAATTGTGTACGTTTCTGCATGCATTTTACGGTTGTCTATACAATTGACAATACATGGCGGTACTTAATGCTGATAATATAATATAAGTGATCATTACACAATCATGTTCTAATTACTTAATTAAACATTTTATAGCTATAAATAAAAATTCTATTTTATACATTTTAAAACAAACTGTCAGTTCTACAGTTTATAAAGGTTGTTGGCGTTGCACATTTTGCACGCATACTATTTTTCATTTGTTGTATATGATGAAAAAAACGTGATAAAGCTAAAAAATATGCGTGTTTTTAATTTATATAAAATCTAATTATATGTATATGTATGTGTATAGGCAACCAAATTTGCATAATAATGCAACGGAACAAAGAACCAAATAAAACAGCACAACATACAACTCATATCGATGTTTAATTTTAAGTTACTTGTTTATATTATTATTGTTATTTATAATCCAAAATAAAACTAAAGCGTAGTTTTTATTAAAAAACAAAAAAAAATATGAAGAAAATTTGCATAAAATGTAGTAAATTTTTCTATGAATGAATGAATGATGATTAAATTAAACATTTTTCGTACGATCGTTGTTGATTTTCCTATGCAATATCTCCGCGATGAATATACCGAACGCAAGAATCAAACCGCCAGCGAGTACAGCCGCTGCCAGATAACAATCAACGATCCCGACGCCGATGAAACTGCTGCCGCGCGACGAGCAAATTGGTTTTTTCGTATACAACAGTGACACTTCACGCTGCTGCAAGCCGCTCTCATGGATCTTACGTAATCTGCGAAAATTATGAATTTTTGACGACGGGAAAACTGATTATATGCGCCCAGATAGGATGATGCTGGGCTGACACATACCCAATCCGGAGCATTTCTTTATACGACGAGTTCTTTTGTACGGCAAGCCATGGATCCGACACTTGGAGAAATTGAATTTCTTGTAATCCACATTTTTCATCCTCGGTGAACGTTTCACCTGCAATGAACGGGGCACCGATAAATGCACTTTTTGTCAAAATCAATAGACGTTCATTAAAATTTTCACTGCGATCAATCATGTTTCGCATCAAAATTTCAGCGCTACGCTATGTTCTCGAGCCGGGTTATGTATTTACTTATCAATATCTTTTTGCACAAATAATCGGTTATTTATTAAATTGTTTAAAGCAATCAATCACGCACATAATAAATCAATTATAGATACAATATTTTTAAGTTTAAATGTTTATTTAATTAAACTGTTTATACATTTCGAATTAATCAATCATATTTTGTAACAAAAAATAGTTAGGAATTCTGTTATTTAATGATAAATCGTGATTTGAATCAACATCAACAAAATGCCAGTGCACATTTAAATATTATTGTTTAATCAACGAGATTTTATTCAAATTATTCATTCAAATTTTTAAGCCATCAATCATATTGGGATTGATGCATAATTATCCACGGCTGATTTGCGTACACATTTTTGTAATGAATATATTGGTATTTTGCATCATTTTTGCATAAAATTATTCTTTTTCTCCATAGTGACAAAATATACCTACCTATATCATTTTTCACCTACTTATTATTATTTTGCATATTAAATTATAATTTTACAAGAAATGTGTATTATGTATTTTTAATATGATGGACTTTTTTGATGAACTGCTATCTTTGCTTAAACATTAAATTCAAATATTTTTTGTTCGGGTTTCTTTGTGTTATCTTCAATATTTTTAATAGATCTGATAGCTCTGAATTGTGATATTAATATTAATAGTTCCAAAAATAACTATATTTAAAGTACATTTTTTATAAATATTTCGAACGGTTACTTTTTGTTCCGGATTTCAAAATTTTGCATAAATGTCATATTTTAATATAGACGAAACAATTCAAAAACGCTTTATTTGATATGAAATTTGATATACTCCAGGTTTATCAAACTTTTGGTCTTGTACCAACTGAAATTAGCAACTTGTTTACCAGCAACTGATTTCGTAAAATTAACGAAATTTTAATATAAAAGATCAAATCTAAAGACTTATGATTTTTTTAAAGAAAACAATATAATTTTATATTCATTTAAATAACTAATTCAAAAATTCAATTGTTTAATGCATTGCATGTTAAAATAAAAAGTGTTATTTGGTCGGACGAAAATGCAGAGAATATGATGAGAAAAATGGTGATCGTGTTGTTATAACACACTCACCATATTTACTGATTTCTAACTTATTCGTCTTTACGACCAGTAATCGATTGACCGGGCCGTTTTGCATCAGATAATTGCCAAAATATATCATAAATCGATTGCTCGCAATCGAGTTGCTAACTTCACACCCGCACTCCTGAGAGATAATATTATTTCAAAAAATATACTTCTTATGTGGTATACTCTACACGTATTAGTAATGTACTATTTTCGCTTAGAAATTATATTTAAATTTTAATTTGATTCAATTCCTTTGAATTACGTTGAATATTTAGGTATATTAGATTTCATTCTCTTGAATTAAAATATTTTTGACTTGATTTTTGGTGTAACACATATGAGAGCCCAAGAATTTATTGTTTAATTACACTGCTGTGTAGCTTAATTGTGAATATTTAAATTTATTCCCAAAAATGCTACTATTTTACATTTAAAAAGAGTATTTTGAGTTAGCGCAACAACTTTTTTTACTCTATATTTGTACTATACTTATATTTATTTAGCAGCGCTATAAGATTAAAAAGATCACCAGATATCTAATTTTCTATACTTTGCGTAACTAAGAGTCAAAGAGAACGTCTTAACTGCATTTGAATTATTTTTGTATGTAAAGATGGTATTTTAATTGAGTAAAGTAGTGTAAATACAAGCTCAAAACAAAATAAATGTTGACTTTTAAAACCTGTATATTTAATCTATATGAAGTAAAAAAAAAAATGAAAGGCAAATATAGATTCAGCATATAAAATTCTACATAAACAATCAGAAAAGATGAAAAACTACGATTCAATTTTATATTCTCAATAAACTTTTCGGCTTTACAACATATTTAGCGAATACAGTTGATTGTTGACTTTAATTTGTAACAGTCGGGTTATATAAAATGCAACATAGAGGTTGGTATGTAAACCGAAACTGCAATTGCTAAAATAGTGCGAGGTAATAGAAGTAAATTCATTACAAAACAAGCATGTTGTATTTTGTCTAAAATTACCGAATGAATGAATGTCGGGAACAGTTTATCCACTTCAAATCATGTAAAACTAATCATGGCACAAACAAGGAGAGATGAATAACATTTTCGATGCACAGAATCGTTTCTATTATTATTATTATTAAAAATCAAGAATTCTTTCAAGAAAATAAATTAACGAGGCCCAAACAGAATTATATCAAAACAAAATGAAAGACACCAACTTTCAAAGCAGAGACGTACATACTATAGTATTAAAAAAATTGTAATACAAATAGGCAACGTACGTGTAAATTATTTTCCAAGATAGCCCCGCTTTCTTTTTAATGAACATGATCCATCGTTGTACAAGCTTACGGAATGTCTTAGAAAAGAATATTTTTATTCAGGAATACACCCCTTCTGTCACCACTCCATTCAAAGTTATGAGTGAATCAAGATGATGTACTGAAGGTTCTTCAACGATGAACCAAGTGTACAAATATTACAATTAAAATTTTAACCACACTGCGAGTTATACTTGATTCACCCTCGTATCAAGTTTATTTAAAACACATAGGTACAATATTTTTTTATCAAACACTTTTAATCAAAATGCAGCTTCATTGAAATGCATTGCTGCTCAATAAAATATATTAGTATAATACCAATCATTATGAATCATGATTTGAATAAAAATTACTGTAACACGTTATTGTTCATATTGTTACATTATGTTTTACTTGAACGAAATTTTAATGTTTCAAATCTAAACAGTAGTATTTTTCAAGCAACGATCTTAATCAGAATGTAATTTTACTCAAATAAATAACGCAGGTAATTAGATTTGCATAAAAATTCTTGTGTGTTTTGGTTTTATTGCATGATTCATCATTATTAACATTGTGTTTTGCATAAAAAATGTAAATGTTTCAATTTTTAACAATATTTTTAAGCTGAAATGTTATTGCACCCCGATGAATAGTTATTTATATGTTTTTAGGTAATCAATCACTTTGCTTTGTATCAAGAATCCAGCATATCGCTTCTATTCAATGATGAATCAATACTGCATTTACATTTTAAATCAACAAAAAGTTTACTTCTTTTGTTGTAGAAGTTACTACAATTTTATTAGAAATTATAATTCTTAACAGTTTTCTTGTGTCGCGAATTGAATTTCTAATATAACATAGAGATAACTTTAAAAAACCGGTCTTTAGTTTCTCGGTGGAATATAGTTTTAATATTCAAATAAGATACGCTCATAAAAATGGAAAATAATAAATATTTATAATATTATCTATTTCTAACACTGTGCGGAATTTCTAATGCCAGTGTGGTGGCATCGCAAGTTTTTCCTGTCAGCGAAAACCGTTCGTGCATTTTAAGCACATCGCACCAATATATTATATCGCGCCAGCTCGCTCGCTACAAACTACAACAACAACAACAACATCCAATCTAAATTAGAGCTCATATACGTACTGACTATCTTATATCCAGCACCTGTTTCCATGTGGAACGCAAACAATCCCTCACGCATCCTGCGCACACCTTCATCAATCTGAAAGTAGCGCGGTAGTTGTCCGAGTGGAATCACTTTTTGTAGGTATAGTGCACGGCGTACCGGCTCCGAAGCGTTCTGAAAAAAGCGCATTCGTGGAATATACGTGGGTGGACACAAAAGAAGCCGATTGGAGATATTTTTGCTCACGCATTTTTCCAGCGAGTTTCAACGCGTTTCAACCGGGTCTACCTCCGGAAAAGTGAATTCTACCATTTTCCGTGAAATGTCAAATTTGACAGATGGGTGGACTCGATTTTTGTTCATTTTCCTAGCGATTTTCATGCAATTTTTACTTTTCCCACTTCAAGTAGACCTCATTTTAACAGCTTCGGGTTAAAACGCATTTTCTAAACGATTTTTGCTTGGAAAATGCATAAAAATGAGCAAAAATGTCTCAGTTAGGTTTTTTTGGCTCCAACCACGTATAAACCTCAGTCGTTCGCATGCGATAATAAATCATACCGGAAAATAAAATCGATTAAACACTGTATCGTCAACGCCGACCTGCAGCCGGCTGTGCAATAGATCGCTGAGCGTTTGGATGCTCGTCGAGGAGGATTGCAGCAAGGCGACGATGTTTGCCGAGTACGAGGTGTAGAGGAACATCAGCGATATGTAGAGTAAGATGGTGATTAATCGGCCGGCGATGTTATATGGCACAACATTTGTGCCCTGCTGACAGACGGCGGCATGTGCCACCAGCATAACATCCGCGAATGAATCACGTAATTCAGCCTCAACTTTCTCCTAGAAAACAAAAAGATAGATTTGTCGAAACGCAACAACGTGCTCTTAAACATATATATATCCAGTTTCATTTTCGCCTTAACGTGATAAAAATGTAACACGTAAAAAACTGCCTGTCTTCATAGACAGTGCTAAAAACTCCTCTTCCGTTCAATTCTCCGTACAATAAATTTCATAATTGAAAAGGAAATAAAACTCCACAATTTCTTATACCACCCAAACTTTACTTTAACTACGAACGTCTACGTTTTTTTAGATTTTTTATTGCAAAAATTTATAATTAATGTGGCAGTAACCACTTCCTTCTCGCAATACTCAACATTTTTTAACAATTTTGTGAAAAACATCTTTTTGGCACAAAGTTATATACGAAGGATTAGATGTAATAAGTTTCTTAAATGTCTTTTATTTTGACAAGGAAAGCATTATGTCCAGACTGATTTTCAAACGGTTATTCAGCTAGTATACAGGGTGTTCCAGGCAAATAGAACAACATTATAGGAAAATAAAATAATGTCCTGTTTTAAACCGTACTGCTTTCTTCGGTCATTTGGAGATTGGCTTGTCGACAAATTACTATCCCTCAAAATGCATCCATTATTTTTGCTTCACCCTGCAAAAGCTGATGCGCATAGTTAATGTAGTTTAGATAGCTTTGCGCTGTTTGTTACAATTCTTATTCAATTATATAACACTTTCAAACAACGAACGTCTTATCACGGTGCTATAAACCATAGCGATCTAATGATTTAGTCGTTTACTTATCAGTTATAAACAAGTTCAGGATGAGTAAATGTTCCAAGTCATTAGATAGATCACCATAGGATGTGGTAGTGATAAGACGTGCGCTGTTTGAAAGTGTCTTATAATTGAAAAACAATGAAGGGGATACGCGGATATTTTAAGGTATATCCTTCTTAGATATTATAATTAAATCGTTTTGTGTTAGCAAATAGTTAATATTATGTTTCGGAAAGTTTTATATCTATTACTCTTGTACCAAATTTGTTTCTGTTATTTCCAGACTAGTTTCGGTTTGTTTTAAACCACATTTTATGGCTACAAATCAAAACTAGTCTGGAAATAAAAGAAGTAAATTCAGTACAATAGTACCACTTCAAAACATACCTCGCTATAAAATACAACAAATAATTACTGAAATGATAAGAAAAGTTAACTTGCAACACAAAACAATTTACAGTGTTCATGTAACTTTTATTTGTTTATAAGTAAATTGTTAACTTTGTCTCTATATCAATCCAAGTTTTAATTACATGTTTGAAAAACAAAAATGTTTTTGAATTCCACTTTATTTTACTAGCAAATAATTTTCAGAGTAGTTTCGATTTGTTTTAAACCATATTTTATGACTAGAAATCAAAACTAGTCTGGAAATAAAAAAAGTAAATTCTGTACAATAGTACCACTTCAAAACATACCTCGCCATAAAATACAACAAATAATTACTGAAATGAGAAGTAAAGTTAACTTGAAATACAAAACTATTTACAGTTTTGATGTAACTTTTATTTGTTTATAAGTAAATTGTTAACTTTGTCTCTATACCAATCCAAGTTTTAATTAGACGGTTGAAAAACAAAAATGTTTTTGAATTCCACTTTAGTTTAATAGCAAATAATTTCATTGTACGTTCAAACTTTGGATGGTTTTGAGCGCGGAGTTGATGACGATTATATATTCCTGACCTGCTCTAATTTTTATAACCTATAAAAATTCATCCGGCCATTTCCATTCCTTCTAACTTTTGTAATTTATGGACATAAAATCTACTATAATTCATTAAAAAATTTCTAAATGTATCAAACATAAATCAACTTTAAAATACGTATAAAATAAATCTTTGTGCCGCTGCTGCTGCTTGCAATAAGAAGAAACATTATCCATAACAAATAGAGTGTGTACAAAAATGTAAGCCAAGCGCATTAAAAGTGTTGCCTTGCTTGATGAACACATGTAATAACTTGCAACCAACGTTGTTGGTTGTTTGAATTATCGATCGTCTCATTGAAGCTTCAAAAAAGTGCGCTGCTCTAAATTTCGACCAATCACTGGTTTTAGTGGCTTTTATAGTTGAATGAAAATCGTTTAAATTTATGTATTGGCATGGAAACTTGCTTGCGGAATTACTGAATAGGCATTATAGGTAAAATGGATCTCTATACATTGTTTGATGCAATAAAGTTGTAAGCCCGCCAGCCAAAAAGGAATGCATTAAGACCAACCAGCCAACATCAGAAATGCTCAGTGATCAAATTTCAATAATAACTTGGAAGTAGTAGTAGTAGTAGCATCTCACATAAAAGATCGAATTCGGTGCGACGCTAATGCAATGTTTCAGCGATACTCTATTTTTATTGCAATCAGAAACAATTTTCGCACAATTAATGAAATAACACTATCACGTAGCGTAGAATTACAGCAAATTATATATCTAACCTTTGGTATAATTTAAACGCCAGCATTGTTGTTCATTATTAATTTGATATACTTAATATCAAGCAGCGATAATTACCGAACGTATTAATAATGTATAAGCGTAATCAATCGACTTCAATATAGAAAATTAACTAAAATAATATTTCTAGCCGCTGACGGCATTTCTACACATAAATGTAGTTTCGATAAATGGTTGAACTTTGAATTTGTCTGCCACTTGAAGACGTCTTTCCCGTCACTAGCAATTTTATCTGTCATGGAGTTTCCAACCCGCAATTGTACATCATTTCACATTTAGACGCGTTGAAAAATTTCAACTGCTTGAGGAATTTTCTTCTTCGTAATACGATTTTCCTAACATGTTACTTTTATTTAATTTGTTTTTTTGCTGGCATGAGGAGACATTTTATTAAAAAGAGGATCGTATTAAAAAAACAGTAAGATGTTATAAAGCCTGAAAATACTTATATATGAAATTCAAAGTGTGTTTAAATTTATGTTACTCCCAACAAGTATTATAGTTGTAATAATTATTTAATATGTTTTTTAATGCTCAGGAGGGAAATTTTATTAAAAAAAGGATAGTATTTCAAAAAGTATAGTAAGATGTAATAAAGCTATAGGGAGATAGAGATATTTAGATATCACATTCAAAGAGTTTGTTTTTGTTACTAAAAATAAATTCAACCAAGTATTATTGTTTTTATAATATTTAATTTGATATTTGAAGCCTCAAGAAGACATTTTATTAAAAAGCCGATTTTGTTTAACAAAAAAAGTAACAGAGATTGTATATACTTATTTATAAAATTTAGGGAGTGTTTTTGTTACTAAAAATAAATTGATGTTACTTCAAACAAGCATTATAATTTTAATAATTATTTCCATGCAGAGACTCATTACTTATATTTCAAATTCAAATAGTGTTTTGTCACTAAAAATGCATTTCAAACAAGTATTATAGTATGTATTAAGAATTATTTCTTCTTTTGGGGCCACGAAGAGACACTATGTGTACAAAAGAAGTATCAAAGATTATAGATAGTTACATATTTATCAAATTTAAAGAGTATTTTTGTTGTTAAAAATGACTTTGCTATTTCAAATAAGAACTTTTAGTAATCAATAACTTCATTGAAATAATTTAGTTGATATCAACTTATCATGAATTGAAATAAGCGTTTTAGAGGTAACAAAAATGCTCGTACTTCAGATCATATTTATATCATATAGAAATTCAAAAAATACATAATTGGAATTATGCCATGTATAATGCATACCTACAATATTATTTTACATTGTAATATCTAGAGTTACGCTTTGTAATACTGTATTAACTTCATTTTTATGAATAAATACGAGTTGTATCATAAAGTTTAAATTGGAGAATTCTCAGTTGAAACGATTCAAGTCCATTTTAGTTACTTTCTAATTGACATTGTTTTTCTACTATTAAAATATTAAATTTATCAGTTTAATTCATTGAAACCAGTCTATAGGTAGTTGAAGGACTTTAGTTTTCGAAATATTCAATTCTTATGTCCTGTCTGCATAGAGTAGATAATAATATATCGTAAAAATACCCTTATTATTAGAACGATATCACTAAAAAATTATTTTGGGGAGCGCTTTGCAAATAACGCAATAGATTGTATGTATTTAGGTAAAGAAAGCTAGGACAGTTCCACCAAAAAGATTATTAGAATTTTTAACTCCTTGAATTATTTCTTACCCTTCGTAACCCTTTAAATGCAGCAACGTAATCATTCTTACTTTATCTTGCCTGTACTCTAAGTTATTTCAACCTGACGGCTTCTTACAAAAAGTAATCATCACTAAATAAATACTTTCAAAGACGAGGTATGGACCTGTAAGGTTAATTAGCTTATAATATACTACACATTACATACTTTAATTCTGTCAATATGATTTAGAGTAAAATATACATAAACTATTCTATCAAAATAGAGATATATCTCTTATTAGGCTACTAAATATTGTTGTGTATGAGTAATAATTCTATGAAGAGAATCTAATTAAAGGGCATTTGAAAAATAGTTTTTTATCAATTTTTTTTTTCAAACTCTAGTTGAGGTACAGTTTGAAATTAAGTAACGATCCATATATATGCAAAGAAAATGTTTTGCTCATATCTTAATTATTTCCTAGGGATAATTAAAAGTTTACCACATTTCCGCTCGTATACCGGCAAAATTAGGAGAATGTTTTTATCAAAATTAGACGTAACCCACTATTATTAAATACAACAACATATATCATGCTGATTATATGGCAGAATTGTGTGCGGGAGTGTGAATTACTAATATTCAAAGCTCATTAATCGTTTTTCGTTCCCACCAACACAATTAATCTTAAGAAATGAATGGACTGAATGAGTACGGATCTAATTTATTATGATGAAAATATTATTTATGCATCAATAGATTGTAATATACTCGTATGTATGTATTGATTGCTGGCAAGACGATGAAAAATTAAGCGTTAGTTTAATTCTTGCAAGCATACAAATCTAAAGTACACACAGAAAAGTAATTTATTACATTTTTTGCGCTATTATATTGTCGTAGATTTGCTTGCTCAAAAAATAGTATTTATTCCATTTCATTTTAATCAATACACAGTTGCAATAATATATTTAATATTTTAAACTACGTAAAAGTGGATAAATTATTTATTATTTCGATTTTGCTCGTCTATGCTATTATTATTGATTTAGTTTACATTTTACGTTACTCGAAATAAAATTACGAATGATTATCAAATATTTACATGCACATAAATATGCTACACGTTACATATTAACATTAGTAGAGAAGTTACAGTGATTTCAAACTGGCAATTCAATTTGTATACGTCGTCTAATGGACAAAATTAAATATTGTTGGATGCGCGAAGCGTTTACTTCTAATTTAGTTCATATAGAATTCCATTAGAAAACAATTAAATGTAAAGGTGATTTATTATTGATAACGTAAAATGCTTTTCCGTGTATTTAATAATTTAATAATAGCTATCAATTATATTGCCGCAATGGCAGACACATTACTTTACATTCTTTACAAAACGCGTTCACGGGAAAGTGACATTTCCGTATAAAATTGTACCATTTTTGGATTAATTTATGCATTTTAATGTCTTCCTTGCACAGTCCCTTTACAGGTAAATATATTTTATTAAATTTGTTCCATCCGAACTTAGATGCGTTCCTACTTCAATAAGAAACTGTATTAATTTCGACGTAAGATTGCATCATTGGAAAAAAGAATCTTTGCATGAATATGCAGACTTTATACATTTTCGTTACGACTAAGTCTGAAGATGTTTTAATCCGTTTATAATAAATATCTTGAAAATCAATATAACACAGAATAAAATAGTTGCATTTTTTGTTGTAAATCTAGTATTTTTAAACTTTTGTAAATTCTATATTCTACCTAGAAATTATTTGTGCCGTGAAGATGTTGCTAAATTTTTGCTTAAAATGTTCTTATTCAGAATTGGTGCACTATTTTCAACGCGTTCACGAGGATATATTTCCGTACAGAATACACCATCTCTACACAAACAATTTTTGGATTAATTTATGCATTTTAGTGTTAATTTTTTTTACACAGTTCCTTTTCAGGTAAATATTTTACTATTAGATTTGGTGCACTTTTACTTTATTCTTTTTCAATTTAATCCATTTATAATAAATTTTATGAAAAAACGCATAATAGAGAATAAAATTTCAACTTTTTTAAATCCTATTAGAAAAGTTAGTGAATTTTTACCTAGAAATTATTTGTGTTGCGATCGTGTCCGAAATATTTACTTAAAACATTCTTATGTGAATTAAGTTAGTATACATCCGTTTGAATTAAGTTAGAAAAAGCATATTCCCCGCGTTTACCAGTAAAAGTCTGACAATCCCTCTATTATATGAACTTAATCAGTAAATAATATGTGCGTATTAAATTTTTTAATAACGGTGTTCGTACTTTTTTCTCCAAATAATAAAATATTAATTAATTGCTGCTTGTATAACTATTTTATTTCATTCTTCACAATAGTTTATAAATATATAGAAGTCACATAAAAGTTTTAGTTAAATAAAACATTTATTGATTAAATTAAATAATTAATTGCACAACAATTATCAAGGGCGTCGTGTGAACCCTCGCGAGTCCCTTTTAGCTCACCTGCGTGTAGCTATACCTTACTACCAATAAACTTACGTATACTTGCGTAACTTTTAATTATTTCCAATATGATTATTTATGTTATTGTCACCTGCGTTATCAAATTTATTAACTATACGTCATTTCAGTTTATTTATGGTTTCTTTTTTATATGAAAAAAAAAGTATCGCTTGATAAGCAAACTTTTGATATTTAATATTTTTAGTCACCATAGGTTAGGAATGAAAAAGATATCTGTTATTCGACTTCCTTTATAGGTGTGTAATTTTTAAAATAGAACAATGAAAAGTTAACCACTTGTATATATTTGTAATTAATTTTTTCTTCCTTTAAAGAATTAATAAGATGTCTTTTTGAAAGAATCTTAATAATTACAAGAACGGAAAATGCACTTGTTCATTTAAGGACAGCTTTAAGAATTTTACTAACTATTCCAATATGAAATTCCGAGTCCATCAATGCTTTCGGTAGACAATAAATGATTCTAAGACTTGCGTCTAGGATAAACCATACTAATAAATTCATTATATTATTGCTTTAAACAAAGGAGGTACAGTTTTTTTTTCTTTAAAAGATATAACTAACGATAAGTTGTTTCCCTAAACAATCTTATTAAAAAATAAAAACAGAAAATACACTTCCTCGTTTAAAGACTAACTACTCCGATAAGGTATGCAGAGTTCATTAATACTTTCGATAGATAGTAATTTATTCTATAACTTGCGTCTAAGAAATATGATAGACAATATTAATTAATAAATTATACTACAATTCATTTCTGTTTCAATAACTAATAATAACATGTCATGCAAACAAAGCAGATGTTAACAAAATTGAACTTTACTGCGTGAAATAAAGGTGTTACGTAAAGTGTTATCTTTAAAAGATATAACTAAGCCTCCTTTAAAATATTTTATAAATTATAGAAAAAGAAGATATTCTTCGTAGTTTAAGATAGGGTTAAGAATATTATTACGACTATTCCAATATAAAATTCAGAGTCCAACAATGTTTTCAATAGAAAATAAATTATGTCTCAGAGGCGTGATACTAGATCATATTATTTACTGTAAAAAAGCAAAGAGTTGGTAAATTATACGCAACCTAGCGCTAGCAACAACCAAAGCACAGTGGGTTTTCGATATCCATCGTTCAGTTGAAAACAGACTTAGTTATGACTATTTATAAAAAGAACAAAGTATTTTTTTAATATGTGTAAAGCATTGCGATTGCTGTTAGGTCAATTATATAGTTTTAATTAATGTAACCGAAAAAATAAAAGTACAATTTGGATGCATAAGAGATGCAGTGTGTTTTGGTTATTGCTATCACTAGGTTTAATTTACTAACCCTTTGCTTTTTTACACTACATATTATTCATTTTACAGCCTCAAAATTGTTTTTTTCGGTTACATCAATTAAAATTATATTATTAAATAAAAATAAATATCATATAAAATGTGTTTTGTTCCAATTCTCTAAGATACGTGTTTTCATTATATTTGTTTTATTTAAGAGAGCCCATCTACTTCCGTCCGTAGCTACAAAATTTAAAGAATTACCCTGGCATACACCTTACGTCGGTTCGTAGAGGGAGAGAGGTTTATAAATTCGCTGTTGAAATTGATATAATTCATTTTATAATCCCATTAAAAGTTAACTAATTTGATAGCGCATGTTAAGCATTATTTGTGTAGTGCACTCTAAACTTTAATGCTTATCAACCAGTCTTGCTCTTAGTATTACAATCTTGGCAGTTCCTTCGCAGCAATAGAATATTTAATTTGAATAAATTGCTATTTGTTTAGCTCTAGACGAAATCTAATTAACCCGAAAAGTATAGCTTTAATTAAAATGTCAATGAAATCATTTCATACAAGGCATATAAGAGTTTGCTCTCGTATTGTGTTTTGATATCGTGTTCGTATTAATTAATTTTGATTTCAATTATTTTGTCAAGTAATTAAATTTATGTTTGTTGTTTACATATGTAGATATACATACATCATCGTTAACATTGTAGTTACGCTTTTTATACCATTCCCATTTGATGACCATAAACAACGCCAAACTAATCAATACAACTAATGCAATTGAGCTAATCCACACCGACGAGTTGAAAGGCAAGACGAAAACATTTGTAATATACGATAATTTCGGCTGTCGGAATACGAACTTGGAGCGTGTCGGTGTTGTCATTGCAATATAATCAATGATGGAAACACGATCGCTGGTCATGAACAATGGCGTACCTACAAAGAATGTTATTTTAAACTTAAAATCCAATTTAAATTTTTAATTAAACCACCGCCGATGTCCGCCCGTCGCGTTGTTAGCTCGCCTATCATTCCATTCCAATTGGAGTTATCATCAACGTAACCCCACGTTGGTTCCACCGAATAATTCATCGTCGCATTTAAAAGATCGCTTATGTGCTCCATAAAAACGTAATTCACTTTTGCTATAGTATCGATGTGTTTTTCTCTGAAAAATTGTGCATTGCAATGAAACGAATTACGTGTAGGCATTGAGTAAGAATTTAAAATTGTATTTAATACACAACGGTGTAGGTATGGCTAAGCAGTTCAGAAATTGCATTAATTAAACAGTGTTTTTCAAGCCGTAATGCACTACCTATACATATTTGCATTTCAGCAAACGAAACCCCATTATGTAACTTGTTGATTTCATTTTTAATAATTATGCGTGCTGTGTAGTTCCGGGAAACTCATTCTTCTGTGCTGTCGCTTTGTTATTCAACTTTGCGCAGCTACAATTTTCATGCATATACACTTTAACTATTTTAATTACTTTTCGTATTGTTTTAATAACATTACGTCATCAAATTCTAAAAATATAATTATTATCTTGTTTACTTATAAATATTTTTAGTTATATATAAATAAATAAATTTTAGTATCGATAAGTTATAAAATGATGAACATAGTTAATGTTATATTAAATTTATAATTGGATATTGATTAAAAGAATAAATGAGAAAAGTCAAGTTGTTTTAATAATTTAAATTTGCAACTTCATAAAAATTATTTCTTTTCAAAATTAGCATGTATCTGCACATTTGATAGGATGGTTTCTTTCCATAACATAATCTATTAATGCTTAAGAGATTTTAATTGAAAATATCTAAAAATTCTTGTTTAACAGTCCTATTTTAAAAATTTGTTCATAAACACTTTCTTTTTCAAATATCCTCATAAAGAGAAGTTTGAAAACATGAGCTCCTCTAACAACGTAGCGAAGCTTTGCATTTATAGAAATTGTTTTTTTTTCTCTGCAATGTTACTTTAAAAATTGCATTTGCCCAGGACAAGCCGGAAATTGCCTTTTGCCGTTGCAAACACATGTCAGGTGCGTACTACACAACATTTAAGCAGTTTTATTAGTCACCACTTCCCCTGATCGTATAGCTACAGAAGTTCCAGATTATATTGCAGCTAATCGGTTTCGATAAGGGTGCAATAGTATTTCAATTCGCACTAATCGGGAAATATATTGTGCAATATAATCTGCAATTGCATCAGTGTAACAAAATAAAATTCGACAATTCTCTGGGTCGCGACCCAAAGTTGATTATTTTCCATGTTCAGAAGTACAATTTACCTAAATGTAAAGGTTTTGCTTAAAAAGGAATAATTCAAAATAATTAAATTAAGTATTTCATTTTGAATTCATCTGCAAACACAGAAGAGCAAAAAAATACATGAATATTCGCGAAAAATTATGTACTGCTTTTTAGAGTTAACTTGTTGAAAATTCCAAGTGCACTTACCTTTTATCCGTCAAGTGCTTGTAAGTATCGTTATGCGTTATCACAAGACAAGCACGCAGCGCAGCTTTGTGCAAATTTTGCCGGCGAATCGCCGCACTCCCCACAAAATCATCATCGCTAATAATTTCGCCGTTGTCGTACCAAGTTGCAAAATGCTCGTAAATAATCATCACATCATCGCATTGCTCCTTATAAATCTTATACAATCCGTAATTGGAATTGTTTTCAAGTTTCGCGTAAGTTACATCGCTATCAACCATACAATCCACAGCTTCTAATTTCCTATCATCGTTGTTAATTAATAGCCAGCGGTAGGGGGAGGCAAAGAATTGCTGTGTATTGGCGGTCGCGATAATATTAGCTGATTCATTGCAGGCTAAATCGACGATAAAAACAAGTTTGTTATGTGGATCGTGATAAAATAGGTTGTCAAAATTGTTGGTAACTATCACATAGTGGTTTTGTTTCGTTAAAACTTTTAACACTTCCAACATATCTTCAAAATTAAATTAATTATTAATTACAATAAGATATCGTACGCTTCCTGCAGAAATAACACAACTCAAAATGTTATAGTTTTTTGATTTAATAAATTTCCAAATACAGTAATGGATTATGCACCTTGGTAGTATAATCAAACATACTTTTGATAATTAGAAGTTACACCTCACATCTGCATGTGAAATGACGTAACGTTACTTAAAATATATTAAAATGTACGGATGGTATAAAGATAAAGAAATAAACTTCCTTATTTATCTAAAACAATTCATTTGGATGATGATTATTGTTTAGAGCTGCTTTATTTTTTGGTTGTGTCACTTCTTCAGTAAGCGTGCGATATTATGTTTAAAATACCTATAGTGTTGCAACCATAATAAACAATGCTTAATGAATTTTGTTCATTTTTGTAGAGATCTCTTATTAATTCAGTTTTTTGCGAATTGGTGTTTGTTACAATTGTTAAAATGACTACTAGTTTGTACAACATTTTTACAAGCAATGATTGATTTTTCAAAAAACAACAACACAAAATAAACAAATCTCTAAAATTGATCTACAAATACAATTAAATGTAGTTGAAATTATTCTAATTCTGTTTAAACTGCCATCGATCACGTTGTATAAAATAATTTATTAAAATACAAATTGGATAACAATGTATTTGCATAAATTAGCGATTAGTTGTTTCCAGCTAGTTTGTATTATATAATTTCTGAATGATCTTGAACCAAGCCAGTTGTAACCACATGCACATTTCGTCGATGGGCTGCTAATTGACCCGATTGCGTGTAGCTTTTGTTGCAAATCTCGCAAACATATGGGCGTTCGCCGGTATGCGTCCGTTTATGTACTTTCAATGTTCTATTTTCCATAAACGCTTTTCCACATATATCGCATATATAATTTTTAATACCAGTGTGCTTTAATTTATGCACGGCTAAATTGCTCGACGTATGAAAGCTTTTTCCACATATATCGCATGTGAATGGTTTCTCCCCTAAAATTAAATGTTTATAAGTTTTAGCATACGAAAGGATTTATTATTAAAAAATCGATTTTCGATAAAGACGACATTTGTTCGTAGCGCGTTTTGTTGAATACATTACAACTTAAAAAATGGGATCGTTCAAATGCATGCAGCTTTGTTTGCGCTTTTGCAGTAAAAATTTATCAATTCATTCCTTACACGCATTTAGAACTTTTTGCCATCTCATCAAATAATAATGGATTTTCGTCATCAACAATAAAATACGTCGTATATGTATAATAAAATCACAAAAAATAATTTCATTAAACTAGCCGTCAGTATAGAATTAGTTTGTGAATTTATTTTATAACTACACCTAGTTTAGTAGTGAAAACAATGTTTTAAATTATTAATACTCAACCCTACAAGGTGCAATTTATCTTTCTTCGTGACGGGTTAATGCTTCGAGTTAAGAAATGTAAGAAAAACAATTTTACATTGTGATGATCGAATATATACTACCATAAGAAACAATTGTTATGAGCGCTGATAGGTTATAATTTTAAGATGTTGAAAGATAACCAATTATTGACGTATTTTTAAGATATTGGCGATAAGAACTGAAGGTTTTTATAAATGCACGAACGAATTAGATAGTACTTAACATATTCTCAAGGAGAGTGTAATAATTGTGATTTCAATTAAAATATAAAATATAGTAAAAAAATGAAATTATAAATTGTTTAGTAAGATTAAATTTTTCCCAATAAATTGAAATGTACGGGTGTATAATGAGTACACTAAACATCACTGTTTTTTAATCCCCTTTTCAATTGGTGTTCTAATAGTACAGATTCGGGCAATTTTGAATGAATGATTTGAAATAAATTAGCTAAAAATGTCTTAAACCATTTTGAATCAAAATATAGAACGCTTCTGCTTTGAAATTATGACTCAAAGAATATTTTGTTTCGTATTTTGAATATTGGTTATTTGAATAAACATGACCCTACCCAAAGAGAAATCAATCGCCGTCAAATCTAAAAAACATGGTAATCAAATTCTAGGTGAACATCAATAAACCGCCAATGGTGCAGTATAGTAAACCAAGATTTAAAATTTTGATATGTGGATCCGGTAAGATGGTGCCAGAGCTATTTAAGTGCAACAATCAAACTTCTTTGAGATATTTAAATCGACGGGTTGTTTTAAAATATGCTAAAAAACATCTGGCTTCTCTCTGAGAGGTTATTAAAAAGGTCATGTTTTCATTATGAAATTAGAAATAACGCAGTAAGCAAAATATTCTTGCAGATATAACAAATTTAGATCTTGAAACTTTGCGTAGTGTAATGCTAAATGCTTTAAAAAGAACAATTTTTATTTAGGAAAAATTTAATGTTATTTAAAAGTTATTATTATTATTAAATCGTTCAGCACAAGTTCTTCCACTCTGAATGCACATCATCAATAATGACCGTTTACTTTAAATCTCAAATTTATAACATAATCGACTTTCCTTTATTTATTACCTGTATGCCTGCGCATATGAATATTCAGATCTGCAAGTCTTATACATAATTTGCCACATGTAAGACATTCATACATCTTTTTCGGATCGTGGCACACCATGTGTGTAACTAATCCGGACCGACTAGTAAAACACTAAAAAACAACATGATAATATTATTTTATAATTTATTTGACAAGCTATACCTTGGAGCATTGTGTGCATTTGTATGGTTTGTAATTTGTATGAAGACGTCGATGAATCGTTAAGTATGATGCTGATGTAAATGATGACTCGCATATAATGCATTTGAAGGGCTTCTCTCCCGTATGTGTGCGAATATGCGATTTTAAAGCGCTGAGGTGTGTGAAACGTTTATCTAATGTTAAATTGCATTAGACAAGATTTATCATTGTTGGATATATACGTACCACATTCCTTGCATTCGTATTTGCGCTCGCCTGTATGTACTCTAAAATGTGATCGTAATCCATTGCTACTGGTAAAAGTTTTATTACATGCTTTGCAAGTATAAGGCTTCTCGCCTGTATGTGTTCTAACGTGCGCCTAAAAATGTAATTAGTTTAAAAGGTGTACGAATGCTTTATTAAAGTAGGTTTTTACAGCCAATGTGGCTTCGCCATGAAAGCATTTTCCACATGTTGTACACAAAAGCCGTTTATTGGGATCATGAGTGAGTGAGTGCTTCACTAACATACGACGGCAGCTAAATTTCCTATTGCAATGACTACAATTATATGGTAGAGGTACACCATGGGTTTTAACGTGTACATCCAGATCTCGAACAACTAAAAAAATAGATAATTTGTTTTTTAATTAATTCATAAATTTATATAGATCGCCTACCAGTAAATTCTTCATCGCATAATGGACATTTATAATTGCTTTTGTGTTTATATACTAAATGGGATTTATAAGCTTTTAAAGAATCGTAACATTTTCCACATTCTTTACATGCATAATTGTTTTCATTTGTAGCATCACAATTGCTAGCGTTTGCCAGATCTAATCCATCTAAATCGATTTCACCCTCTAAAATAATAAAACTAATTACAGTTAAATTGTCCAGCCGTCCGATATTTGATGTAATAGTCCCATATTAAGGCTGTATTTGCAAATATCTCGCGCAATTGTTCATAAAAAAAATATCCACTTCATGAAAACCACAAAGTAAAGTTAAATAATACACGTAGACCACTATAAACTACATAAAACATTTTCATACTATAATTCAGATATAAAACGTGTTACCAAGTTTTACATTTCAATTAATGCACTGAAGAAAGGCTTTGCAAAAAAGGCGATATAGCGACCTATTTGTGCATGTGTTTTACTATGTTTTGACCGATATTGAGATATTTTACAATGCAGGCAGAAAAACTTTTCATATAAATGAACTAATGAAATATAATTCAGTAGCATAGGAAATATCGCGGAACGATCCATAAACTTATACAAATTCACGTGTTCGATGATAAAACCGCTAAGTGTTTCTCAGGTTTAAATGTATCCCACATTAATTCCCTTAAAATATTATTTTTTTGCAAAACAAGAAGCTGGTGTCCTACATTACCAACCAAATCATCAGGTTCATTCTACTAAAACCTTTATCTTTCAATTTAAATTGTAGAAAATACAATACCTTGGATTGCTAAAGTAGTTTCAGTAGGAAGAATAGAATCTTGTTTATCCTCAGCATCCTCCTCATTTTCTAAAATATTCAACAATATTCCCTCTTCTTGTTCATTACCTTCGTCATTAATAATTTCTTGTTCTGATGATATGTTGGTACAGTCATTTAATTCTATATATTCAGATTCTTCTTCTTCTAAATTATCAACAATAATTGCTGCAGTATCTTTATTTCCAATATGTTCTTTTATATGATTTCTTAGCGTATCTTCATCTTTAAGCATATATGTAAAGCAATCAATATTACAAATTACCAAATGTTGCTCTTACCTACACAAGTTACATCACAAAATTCACATCGATACTTCAAGAATTCAATCTTACATTCTTTTTCTACATTTGGTGTAAGATTATTTAATATTAAGTGAGAGTAATGACACTGTTCTTTAAATGCACAAGCATTATCCAATTTTTGGTTGCAATCTTTGCATATATTATTATATTCGTCATTATTGCTTATCTAAAACGAAAATACAGGTAATAGTGTATTATTTTTATTGCTGCAATTTGTACTTCTATATTGGTCAAGTCGTAAAATTTTTCATTTAAACCATTATCAAATAAGGATATTAAATTATCTTCTGATAAACAAACTCTACAAATAGTTTTTGTAATAATTGTATTAACATTAGAGGAATTAATTTCCATGTTCTAAATAGTTTTGTATACAAACAAATCTAACCTTAAAATTGAATACATATAGAGCCATCTGCAATACAGTAGTTTAATTACTCGACATAATTATAATTTAACAATATTTTAATTATCAATTTATAACAATAAATAATTTTAAGATAGACACCTTCTTTAGTGTTTTACCGAGGTGTACGAGGCGTTGTAGATGCAGAAAATCTTGAAAGTGCTGAGCCCAATGTGGTATTGTTTTGCGTTTGGTTATTAATCTGATTTTTAGTCTAAAAATAAATTCAAATTAATACCAAAACAACCGTAATTAGTAATTAAAAACTTACATTAATCATGCGATGTAAAGTGTCCAATGCGTGTGGAAGCATTGGACGTATTGCATTAATTTCTAATGGAGTTAAATGATCTAGGGAAGCATACGATCCCTTTTCCTTAATCAATAAATCTACAGATGTACGTAATTTGGACATTCGTATATCCCAAATATCTTTAACGATCGTACGAATTTGTTCTGGGTGTGGTATATCGTCAGAGGCATGAGATAATAATAATTTTGTTTCGGCCATGTAATGTTCGCTAGGCATTTTCGTAAACGTTCTGAAAAGTAGTAAATTAATAATATAAATTTATCATTCCATTAGGTTTTACCTTGATGTTTTCTCTGTTTCTTTAACATTTTCCAAAAATTCGACTTCCATCCAATCAGGTGGTTGTATTCTACATTTTTGTTGTTGCTTTAAGTTTAATGCCATCCATAAGGGCACATTAAGTGGTAAGCCAGCACGAAATGGTCCAACAGTACATGATATAAAATGTATTGCAGTGTGGTTCATTATTGGAACGATTGAAATAAGTTTATTTTCAGAAAAGTATTCTAATTCGTCTGGATCCATTACCAACGATAACCTCAAAATAAGAAATAATGTTGGCGCCAAAACGTGATTGATTCTTTAGGTTGCAAGATGGCAGTTAAATGAAGAATTATCATTATGTATTAAAACGCTTACTTTTTATAGGTTTATAATATTTGAAAATGTTCAATTTTCTATTTACAAATCGCGTTAATCGGGACTGTGTCTAGGCTAAGAACATTCATAGTTTGGCTACTACTACACAGGTGGCGCCAATGCGCAACGCACAATATTTTTTTTTTTCGAATTTCAAATGCCTGTAACTTTTTTATTATTCGCAATACACGAGTGGGAGTGGTTGGAATGGCTTTAGAACGCCAAAATACAGCTAGGAACCGAATTTGAGCAAAATCTATTTTTCGTCAAAAATCGCAAAAATCGTAAATACTCACAAATGACGGTTATTTTTCGAAGAAAATCAACTTTATTTTTTTGCAAATTTGAGCATGGAATCTTGTAAGGGATGTGAAATTATATATCCACTACAAGTTTGAGTCGAATTGCTTTATTCTAGATAAAGTTACAGCAGTAAATACCGGCTCCTCAATCAACATTTGTACAAATTAATGCTTATAACTGTTGTATATGCTCGTGGGAGTGCTGTTATGTAATTCAATTTAGATTTAGTTTATTTCTTTATATAGTTGTATTATTTTATTGCATTTATATAACTTTTAATTCATAAAATGTCCATAAAATATTTGTAAAATTTGAATTTCTTTGTATAGGCAACTTAATATACAATTTTAAATGTAAAAATATATTAGTTTATGTCTTCGCTAAACTTTAATTTGGCTACCGGCAAACGGGTGGTGGTAGCGCTGTGTAAGTCGTGTAAGTGGGTAAGTCAACTGAAGTCAACTATTTCAACGTGTTGGCGCTCGATTCGAATATATATAAATATTTCAATTTTAATTATTTCACGTAATCGTTAGGTAAAATAGAGACCAATAAAAGAAAAGCGAAGAAAATGTAATGAAAATTTATAAAGCATTTCTAAAGACAATAAATTTGATACCTTGTCCCTGATTTTGCTTTAGTTGACACTTTATTCTTCAAAGATGATAAAATTGATAGCGTTTCTAACAATATGTTAAAGCTGAACAGTCAAAAAGTATGCCATAATTGTAGGTTGATGGCCAGATTTAGCAATGATAAGAACCGCATTACATTGGTATTTTCGTGAGCCAGTCTTACCTATACATCATGCTGGGAGCGTATTCCCAGTACGGGGCCCCGTAGTCGAACGGGGCGACAGCCCACTTAGAGAAGTAGGGCAAAATCGAGAAAAATTATCTTAAATAGGCGAGATATATAATGTAAACAA
>JARJDW010007135.1:0-33923 GCA_030264715.1 Adinopsis sp. GC000173 | reverse complement strand
CGTTCGGAAAAAACTTAATTACAATATTGAAATTCTATTTATAACTAGCTTAATGATATTGGAATTTATATTTTATTTTATTTTATTTTATTACTATTGATATTTTATCCGATTTGAACTAATTAAGAGTCTTCAAATATATATAGTCGAACATTATATTGCAAAGCTCTCTAATAAACATCACTGCAATACTCCTATACTCGTATATATTTTTGTATGCATTCATTTCAAACTCTCATAAAAGCTCATCAATGCACAAACGATTTTATTCGGAACAAAAAATGTCGATTCGCTTTACTAAACACATCTCGTTTCTTGAAATGAATAAAAACCGATGCACACGGTGGGTACATGTACTTACATGTAGATGTGTAGCGCGCCTGTTTCATCATAGAAATTTATGTATACGTTGAAGAACAATTACAACTTGGTTATATTTATGCACTTCAAGTTGCGTTATTGTGATTTAAGTAAATGGGTTTTCCTGCATGTTTACTGCATTCCGTTCAATATGCTCAACGCGGGGCGCACATACATACCTACATACATGCATACATACAAAAAACATAAATGAGAACATACTTCGCAAAACGTTATTATGATTTTTTCGGTGCTCGCAGAATAATTAAAATTATAATCATACGTGAAATGTTATTCGCATATAAACATTTTTATATGCAGCGAGAATGGTTTTGATGTAAATTGTATATGAAAATGTAAATACATTTTTTGCCGCCTTCTACTGTGCTATTTTTTACGTTCGATGTAAATAAATTAAAGTTGAGCGCACATAACTATATCACGTAGACAGTTTTCAAAAAAAATTCAATATTAAAAATTGTTGCAACTCTTGTATAAATCATAATTTAATCTTCTGAATTAATCCGCAGCTAGTCGTACTCTGCATATAGTTATAGGAAACGTTAAAATTAGAAATCATGTAATTTATGCTCAATATTTTGGAAATTTTCTACAGCCAGCAGGGTCGTCTGACCAAGTTTCAACGACCTTGGATGAAAGAAAATAGCATAGCTAAGGGTTCCAAGGTTACATCCCTAGCTGTATAGTAAATCTTATAGATTGCGACAGAAGCTTAGCTATGTTATTCTATTTTATGTCCATTTAGGCTCATTCTAAGTACTTATACTTTAATTTATTTAAAATAATGGAATGTACAGCTCTTCAAAAATTTTGCTAATTTATATTCTATTTCAAATATTCTTTAAATTCTTATTTTTATTATCAATCTATAAATAGCAATTTGAATAAAAATAAAATTAAATATATTTATAGGTGTAGATATGATATTAATAATAAATCAATGATATTTAATTAAAAATTGCATTTTTTCGTTATTCCCTTTAACCCAGCTAGTAAATGAATAGGTATATTATTTTTTTAATAAATAGTAGTACAAAATTGAAACATTTTAATTACAGCCAATTAACTAAACCTCTTGATTACAGTATATTACAAATTCCTATAATATGTAGTACCTACTCATAACAGGAATATGAGTTTTTCGCACAAACCATGTTTGAGTTAATTTACCATCTCCACGCATTCTCTGTTCAGGTAAATATTTTTATATTAAATTTGTTGTATGCTTTTTTTTCTATTAAGATAAATGTTTACTTCTAATTTTAATACACATTCATTTGGATTAAGTGCAGAAGTCATTGTTCTTCAAAACTATATCGGTAACATTTATGCCAGTGGTTTTTAGACCAAAAGCCGGTTGGCAAGATCTTTTTATTCTGCCCGGAAATATAAAAAACATACGTAACATCTTGTATCTTTCTCTCATAGCCCATATTTAAATAAATTGAATAAAATATGACGTTTATCACTCGTCAATAAGTGGGTACCACTGTTCCACGTAATAAACACATAAAAACTTGGTTTTTAGTAGCAATGAAAGTGGTTGAGACTAAAATATTGATAAAATATCTTAAACAATTTTGGTAAAACTAATAAAATAAAAACTTTGCCAATAATTTTAGTGAACATTTTTACGACTAGTTTCATGTTTACAATGATCAAGAGGTATGAAGGTTTTGTATTTGAATGATAAATAAATTGTCACATTAAGTGCTTACCTATGTTATTTATTTAATATGTAATTACAAATAGTAAGCAAGTATGTATCAAAATATTTGTCGCAATAAAATTTTGTTTACTGTGTCGAAAATATGTTTCTAATTTAAATTAATGGTTGTACTTTTTTTTAATATGTTCCAACATGTCATTTTTATTTTTTGCTTTATATTAAAACAAATTAATAGCACATGTTAAATGATGATGAGATAATTCTGACAATTTGGAAGCTGTTTACAAATGTTTGACGGCTGTCATGCTAGCCTAGTTTAGTTATTAGTGGGAGATTACTGGTCGCTTTTTAAAGGTTTTATTTCTTTTTAAAATATATATACTGACGTAAAATTATATTCGTAACATTTAAAATTAAGTGTTATGTCAATATATTAGCGTAGTAATAGTTAATACATAATATAATTTTTGTAGAGGACATTCTTAGCTAGGTTCTTTCAAGAGCAAAGAGTCTTTAAATAGATTTATGCATTAATTGTGATGCATAAAAACAGGTAATAATACCAAACAGAAAATCAATTTTTAATTCAATAAAATTTAGCCATTTGAAGACATATAAGCAATAAGAAGATCCGTTAATGCTAACAAATTATCTACATAAATATACTTATTAAAGAAATCATACAAATCCCTTTAACACAAGCAATATTAAAACGCATGTATCTTATTTTAAATAAAAATGAAAAATTAAATGAATATTTTATGATTCCAATAATATGTTTATACATCATAAGTTACTAAATATTTTATGTATCTTATGTTGAAATATTAAATTATTTAACAATAATTAAACTAAAACTTGCTAAGAGTTATACAATAATTTAAATTAATTCAACGGTGTTAGGAAAAGTTGGAAGCGTTTGCTCATAATATTATTGTTGCATTCGCATAAAACCGAAGCACATAGCAAACATTCACCATTCAAAACTTGAATTAATCAAATCTGTATGCATCTTAGGGAATATTTTGATTCACCTACAATTATAAGTTAGATGAGAGAAGTTTGATAGACTATTTCTTGTTTATATAACGAACTAGAACGCGTGTAAATAAATGACATCAAAGTGTGTGTGTGTGAGTGTGCATGGTGATGATCGAACGATCGCATTTTTCTCGACGCGCGCGAAGAAAAGTCGCGCTTCGCTAATTCAAATGCAAGGAAATAAAGGCGAACGGTGAATCAGCGCGCGTTGAAACGTTGAGCATTGCAATAAGTGCATGTAACTTTGTTATGTCACCGGAGATAAGTTGGTAAAGAAAAGGGGGTGTTGTATGTTACCGCATAATTTGAATGCATGTACCGGAATAAAGTTACAATCTGTTACAAACATTTATTGTAAAATTAATATAAGAATTTTATAAAATTAACATAGAATTTATAGAACTGAAAAAAAGACGAATGGGAAATCAATGCTAAACGTTGAGCAAAAGAAGGTCTTCCAGGATACCACAGATAATTTGTACCGGAATAAAGCTACAATATGTTTCAAGCCCACATTGCAATGAATACAATAATTTTATAAAAATAGCATACAACTTTAAACAACAAATTATAGTTTGGGAGCACATAAAGCACTATTGTACTAAAAAGGAGCCCTTTGTGCAGTTTACAACGTCTGTTCATTTACAAAACAAATCAGTAATTCTCTGTGCGTATTCATTGAACTTTCGTTTCCAATTGGAATAATTATTAATTAACAGTCGAAGTATTTGAGCGATATTTTTTCTTGTGTATAAAAAATTAAGAATTGATAATTAAGTTGATTGAAATAAATTTTATAGCAAATTATATCTGCAAATTTATACAACTTTTTGTGATACCTGAACATTATTTGACATAAAAGCTACCCTTTAGAAGTGTATTTATATCAATAGGTTACGTTACAGAGATACACGTGCATCGTTAATTTTTTATATTTCATCTTATTTGCAACATTCCTTCAATGTATTTATATTTGTATTTCAATGTATTTATAGTTCAAAAAAAATAGTATGAGCACAATATAATATAATATAAAGCGCAAGGTTTTGTTAGAAGTGCAAGGGTTTGATGTGGAGTTAAATTTCTAGTATACTTTCAACTTTTAACAAGTCACCAAAGAAATAAAACAATATAGGAAGTTGTGCAAGCATGGCAAATTGCGGAATACATTACGTTTTTACAATATTAATTTGACATAATAAAAAAGATAAATAACAATATTTTCTTTTTTAATTATCAATACAAAAAAGGGCTGTGTGAATGTCCGATATAATATTTGAATCTGCCAATATTAAAAACACTCTGAGTCGCTAAAGAACTACCAATTCTAATAGGGAGTAACACCAAATATTCATCAACATTTGTGGTGCTTATCGTTTAAACGTACAATAGACAGACTATATCTGTATATATGATAATATTTCTTAACTAGTTCATTTAATTTGGTGAAAACACACTTAAATTTTATTAGAAAAGGGAGAGTAATTTTATATAAAATATATTGCATTGTATCGTATCATGTTTATTAATTAGGAACAAAACATGTAAATACATATTTTAATTACCACCATACATATGCATACACACTCTAAAAATTTTATATAATATTCAAGTAGCTACGTACATACATTCTAAACAAATAATTATTTCGCGCACGTTTAGCAATAAATTTATTTAAATTTTATGTTTATTGTTTTTGCTAATTTCATAAATTTTATGGCTTAAATTTCCCTGAACAAACATTTTAGCGGCTAGTGGCTTGCAAACATTAACATATTTTTATATATTTAATTATAATAAATTTTCAGATACAATGTTTTTAAACAAACGTATTCGTCAACAAATATTTAAATATTTATACAAAATGAGCGATATAAATATTCAAAAAATACTTATTATCAATGTCAATTAAAAGCAAATTCATGATGTGATGTATCTTTTAGATATTTAGGAGTAAACTTATTTATGCACGTTTTAAGTTGCAGGATGTTTGCGTGTTGGCAAAACCAGAATAATATTGCAGCTGTGATATTATGTGGAAGAATTTATCCGAGTTTAAGCGTTGCTGCACTACGCTGATTTACCCGGCCAATATTTTTATGGATTTTATTGTGTGGTTTTTACCATGTGCGAATTTCCTTCGAGGATTTCTTTGTAATGATCATAAAGTACGGTCCTGCACAAGATTTACCATCAAGATGTCAAGTGGTAAGTGGTCTTGACTTTATGGTTTTTGTAGCAACATGATGCAGCTGCAAATAGCTGTATGTTGTACGTACACAACGAACAAGAAAAACAATAAACCAACTTGCAAAAGAAAGCAAGCTTGGAAAAAAAGTAGCAGGGAGCGAGGCAGCGAGCAGCGATTTTATAACGTGCAACATTCTACTACCCGAAAAGAGGACAAAAAATGCAACTTTTTAATGCAAACTTTCTGCTCCTCTTTTTTTTGATGATGTAACGCACGGAATTTAAATAGAAAATTTGTGCGCGCCGCTTTGTTTTCGCACACAAAACGAGAAAGCGAAAAAGGAGGAAAAAATGTGGAATATACAAAACAAAGTCAGGAAAAGTAAGATTTGAAAATAAACTAATTAGGAAAGTTGGATTTTCATGTGAATGAGGGCTTCTACATGCAAAATACAATTTTTTTGCGCTGCTCTGACGACAACACAGTCGCACACAGGGCACACGATTTCATTCGCATGCTGTATTTTATTAGGGAAGTGCTTGCCTTAGAAAACGGAAAATAAATGAAACAGGTAATGCTATAAATCGGGATAAGAGACTGTTATAGGATACATAAAAACCTAGAACATCCTACATAAAACTGAAAGCACGCATGTTTTATACATTGAGCTTTATACTTTCTTATTTCGCTTGTGCTCGTTGGCTTCATTTAACCAAAATGTTACACTATTATTGTATAACGTCAAATCATTAGATATACAAAACCACCTATACGCGGATAAAACCGGCCCCGGCGAACAATAAATCAATTTACGTTGTTGCTGCGGAATTGTACGAGGCTGCTGCTTACTGCAAATTTCTTATTGCAAAGTTCAAATTCCTGCAAATAATTTTCATTTCTTTCTCATTGTATTATAAACGAGTTGCCAGAACACACAATCAATAGATTATTGACTTTCGACGGCAATATATTCATGATGTTTGGTGTTTGTTGTGTGAAAATTATCATAATTTTTGAATCATATTTTTCATATTTATTTATGATGACATAATGTTGTTTAGAAAATTTGGGCGATGAGCTAAAACTCAAGTCAAAATTCAATTCAATCTATAAACTTATCAAGTAGGTAATAAAATGTAATTTTATTAAATTTATTTTGTATTTAAATGTAATTAGAATTTTAAAAGTCAAGTATTGATGGTTCCCATGCATTATAAATTGAGTAAATACAACACGATACTGAATTTTTGCCAACATATTTACAACTCTGGGTTTGTTATTATGACAACCAACTATTAAACTTTTTATTGTTTATAAATATATCTTCAGCCATCACCGTTCTGTTAAATTAACTACCTATTTTATATAAATAGTAAAACATAGGTAAGTATTCAATTTACTTTTCTATTTATTACTTTGTTTATGAAAGAAGTGTATTACATTTGTTCTATGTCTTTCGATTTTATGAAAACGAAGGAAACATTATTTTAATGTCTATCATGCATCTTTAATCCAGTGTTATACGGCATGAGAAAGTTTATTTAGAAAATATTAATAATTAAATCGCTATAATGGGTGGGCGTATTTGTTTGGGTCCTTCGTCCAAATATTAACAACAAATATGTAATTAGAAAATAGTCTTGCAGAACGCATTGAATTAAATTATTAAATTATAATTTACTAAAATTCAAACTTTAGTCAACAAAATTGTCATTGTTAATGCTATTGTAAATATAAACAAATTTGATAGAAAAATGATGTATTTTTCAAAAATTCGTTTAAGAATAGTCCGAACATTTAAGTATGAAAAGTTGGTGGCATTTTGTGCTAAACAAACATAAAATCCATTCGAAGCTTTTGTTTTGTGATTGATTGTTACGATCTTGTTTATTTATTTTGGCGGTTTTTGTTAACCAATAATAGTATTCCTTTAGGAGAGATAGAAATAGATATTGTTGTTGTTCGCCCGTATATACGAAGGGAGAGGAAGATTACATACTATATACACACTGGCAGAACAGTTAGAGTCTTAACTGCATGCTGGTAAAAGGTAGCATTTTAAAATTTATAGTTATTACAGTTTTGGGAAAATCTACTCCTCCATGCTTACTACTACTACATTCAATGTACTTTCTTCAAATTCTAATTGCATGTTTTTACATTTATGCGAGCTTTTAAACCGAACAAAAAATAAACATGATGCATAAATACTGCAAGTTGGTAATTATAATAAATGTCGCAACGAAAAAGTTGCGCTCTTAGTTTACATTACTAAAAATATCTCCTTGAGAAGTTTTTAATACTAAATAGCTTCTAGTAATATTGATTAAATAAATGTAACATTGAATTTATTTATATTGTAGAAAGTACCATCAACTTTTATGAGAACCCTTTTAATAAATATGAAATGAAACAAGCTTGCAAAACAATATTTAATAATTTTTTACGTGCGTGGAAATGAAATAAAAAATAAACATTTTTATCAACATTTTATTAATAATGTAGTAGGTAGGTATATGATGTTCAAAGAGATATTTCCATCTAGTTTAATATCACACATACCACCTCCCACATATGATATGTAAATATTACATTTCCCATTTCAAATTTTCCTCATTTTCTCTCCTTTTTTTTATATATGTATATGTGTACACACAGAGAAATATCCTAAAAACGCATTATTTCCGTCGAGCAATTTTTTATCCATATATGTGTAGAAAAAATAAAGTGGACACGCAATTTGTCCCAGTTATTTTTTATTCCACCGATGTCGTTTCAAGAAAAATGCTCGAAAGGAAAATATCACATTTCGCATTATTAATAAACATCCTGCCAGCTAGTATGATTAATTTTTTCAAGTAAGTAGCTATTTTGCACATACATACATTTGCTACGTAATTTATTAATTTAATATTTTTACATCTGCGCTTGTAGTTGAGATAGTAGGTGTACGGAAACGTGATGTAAATAATATATTTAACATATATTTTTAAGCGAAATTTACTGGTGTGGTTTTAGCAACCGAGAACCATTTTTACTTTTCAACTACATGAGTGTGTTTTGTACTTGTTCTTGCAGTTTAGTTTTCCAAAATTTAGTTGAACATGTCCGAATTAATGTATGTATGTTAAACAGATTACTAAAAACGCATAAAAGTTGGTTGTTGTCTTAAATTTATGTACCGTACACAAATTAAGTATATTAGATTACAATTAATATTTATACACAAATCTAGTGCAGGTTATTCTGGAATATTTTATCAACTGGTGATAGTGAAAACAGAATAAAATTTAACAAGCTTGTAGTACAGACTAAAATTAGCAAAGAAATATATTAAAAATGCCAAAGACGAAGCGTGCAAGTAAAGAACTTAATGCAAAATGGTAAAAACTAAAGTTTTACGTATTTTTTAATAATTGCTCAACAATTAAAGACTATAAAATACGGTATCTATAATATAATAAAATTTATACACAAAGTATTCATGACATAACATTTAAGTATATTATATTTCATGAAAATGTGTGTTGCACTTGTGCGTTATAAAGAAGAATTGCTGATAAATTGTAAGTGAACCGTTGAAAAGTCAGTAAAATAAAAATGTAGCAAATTGAATCATTTTTTGAGAGTCGTATATACGAAGACTTAAATTTGTACGATTTTTAGTGAAAAATGGACGATGTTATAAGCAACAAAATGATAAATTGTCTATATTTTGAAGACGAATTTCTAAATCTGGGTAGATATAAGTCGCAAATCTATATAATAATTTAAAATTTTATATAATATTAAATTAAATGGAGATTAAAAAAGAGGATAATATAAAATTTTAAAAGAAGATCAATTTAAAAGATAAATCAAAATTGTTTTTTATGATTAAAAAGTAAATTGGATAAAATATATCTCATAAACTCGAAAATAGAATGTAATCTGTCAAAAGACATGAAAAATAAGATCATTAAAATATGAAATAAGATTATATAACATTTAATACATAAAAAAATATTTATTTTTAACATAAAATTATTTTTCTTAAATATTTGAAGCTGTGAGCTGGTTGAGAATGAAATTACGACTGTTTATGAACATGCCTTCTATTACTCCAAATTAATATACTTAAATATCTAGAGGCACATATTAAATATATTAAAACAATACTATGTGTTGGGATAAAATAAAATAATTATAGTTAAATATAGAGTTAAATAATACTACATTCGCTGTTCATTAATTAATTTGTTGCTATTTCCAAATTATTCAGCGCGTGTTAGATGGTATTACAGTTATCTACAATTCTCTTTCTTGCTGACCAAACATTTCTAATTAATACTAAAATTACTCTTATTCAAAGAGAGCCAGCATGCAAATTTACAAATTAAAATTAACATTATTTATATGTATATACATTTTAGAACTGTTGATAATTATAATTTATTGTTCAAATAACTTTAAATTAAAATGTTCACGTTTAACAAAGAATCTAACCAGTTCAATAACTTACTAGAAATTGAAATTGTCATCCAAATAATGTAAATATTCCCTAAATACCTATATAAGTTAATAGGAATAAAATTAAGCAAACAAAGAAATGCTTTTTAAATAATTGAATTGATATATGTATAAATTGTCTTACTTACAAAATATAAAAACGAGGAAATTGTAATGTATTAAAGGTAATGAAGTTGAAATTGACTCTTCATTAACGACTTGCATTACTAAATAATAACAAATATTTATAGTAAAATAGTGTGTAAATCAATACTAATTTGTACTCGCACCGCATTTTATTGGGTTTGATAAAAATGACGTATTTAAGCGTACAGATCAGCATTTAGGTACTACAAATGAATACTAGCATACTAGAAATTTCAATAATTAATTAAAACATAGCTAAGCTATTTAATTAGCATACCTCAACATAAGCAATGCCGCATTTTTATCGAGTAACACTTTTTTGTTGCGTATAAAATTCAAATTGAACAAATCTAACGCAACTTTAATAATGACAAATTACCGAAAAAAAGTGTTAAGTGTATAATTACAGGCGCAAAAACTTCGTCGACTTGTCATTCAATGAGTGATTATCCGGAATGAAGAAAACTGTTTTTTCGCCTACAACACACACCAACACACCACCCAGCCCAGCGCCGAATAGGAAAAAAAACGTGTGGATGTGTTAAGATTTACTAGATCGATAGCGAGTCAGAAATTTCTGGCAATAATTTGTGAATCAAGAGAGATGCTAAATCTTGAAGGGGTTGCTCTTTCTCCCAATAAATCTGAATGCTTTTCCGCATTCGGTCGCTCATTATATATGCGAAAACGGTGTGATTTATCTTCCATTTTCTTGGGAACGTTCACGATGATTTACCTAACAGCTTCAAATGCGAGAAAAAGGAGTCAGAGAATGAGGCAACGCAAATATTTTGCGTACTGTACGTCGTAATAAAATTTTTAATACTTGTGCTGTGCGCGAGGAGGCCAGGCCGAAGGAGGAAAAAAGCTAAACATCTAGATTTATTGAGTTGAGGTAAAAGTGTACGACGACGTCTCTATAATTTCCTTCGTTAATGGCTTAAAAGCACTTATTTATGTTGGAAAAGCGCTCGGCACAAAAAATATCATTTTTCTCCTCCTTGCTTCTCTCGTTTGTTTGGCCGTGTTGCATTAAACTCAATTTAACTAATTTCGCTAAGGCTCCTGATCAATACTCAATATATCTGTAGAAAAATTAAAATACACGTTTTGCTTCTGCTAAAATACTAAATTTGTACAATAATTATTTTTATAACGCCAACCATAAAAATGAAGGATTTAATTTAATTACTTAAAATTATTATTGATTACTAAGTAATTCACTTTACAAAACAATAAAAAACAATATTTTTTAATGATTGAACATATAACCATTTAGAAACACTGCAAATGAAGATTTATGATTAATTTATTGCACTAAAATAGTTGAAATAATTAAATTCAAAATATTTTGGCTTTGGCAAAATTGGCAAAATTTTTCGGTAGAAATGACTTTTCTAATCAAACATTGTAATTTGTATGTTTAAAATTGATTTCTGTAGAATCCAAAAGATATAAAACGTTAAATACTTTAATGTAAAACATGTTGAATCCCTTATTTCGTATTAATTTTTACATAAAAGCTATGAATCATGCCCCACTTGCAAAAAAAAACGATTTTTGTCAATTATAAACTGTCTGCATTCGTTTGCAAACGTTTAAAAACAACGCAACGCAAAAATGTACTGAATGAAAAGACTAAAAGTTTTATCATCATCGAATAACCTAATTTGAAACGGTGCAGCCTATTTGAAAGTGTAACAAATAGTCGGAATCAAGTGAATGTGATGTAAGTGGAATTGTGTGGCCTGATTACAAGACGCGCAGTACCGGGCTGGTTTATATAGGTCCTTTAATTAAAGTGTCACGGTAACGTGTGCAGGGCAATCAGCTTGCCCTCTTTCACATAGCAACTTACGAGCGAGCGAGCGAGCGAAAAAAGTAAGCGCGCAAACGTATCGCATCCGAAGAAAAACTGTTGAAAACTGTGTGCCGTCGTCGTCGTTTGACAGACAAACTTTGAGGGTATGCATATTAAATAAATTATTGATTGCACCAACGCTTTTTCATGTACGTATTATACATAATTGAATTTCCAAGTGAATAATTCAAGTTGAATCGTCGACAAGTTGAAGATTAACGAAGTTGCAGACATGTTCGGAACCGATAACTAATTAACGGTTTCTACAGATGTTTGGAGTGGTGTGCGTGTATGTTACATTCATTTCGACTCTCTGTTCAATATTATCTGCGCCGAAAGAAAATCGTTCACACACACACACACACACACAGCGGGGGAATGTTTTGTGTGTTGCTGAGCACAAAGCTTCCCGCTCTTCAAAATCAATTATCGATTCATGCCACAAAAATTGCTTCATAATCAGATAGTAAATGTTTGGTGGTGGTGTATGATTAGGCTCGAATAATCGATTCAAAACATGGAGCATTGTTAGAACTCATATTTTATCTAGATACATATAAAAAATAAGTAGGTACAAATTTTTAGAATACAAAAATAATATAAAAGTACATTTTGTTTTTTTTATTAAGACTTATTTGCTTGACATAAATAAATATAATAAATTTTGCCGAAGGACTATGTAAGTAATGTTTGAATTAAATTTAATTTAGAAATGTTTGCAAAACTAATGTGATATTCCAAATAGACTGCTTTAAAATGAGATTATTTATAGCCCGAAGAACTGTAACAACAAATCACATTGAATATTATTGTTAAAGGTAATTAATTTGGAAAGTATTGTTTTGTAAGAAAAACTTTCATAGAAATAACTCACCCATAATATTTTGGTTTAAGTTAATAAATTTAAACACAGTGTTTTCCTACATTTCAAGAGAAATTTGTCTAATTTTATATGTAATATCGATTTGATTTAATGCATAAATACTAAAAGTTTTAAGTTAAGTAATGATAATAAAATTATTCAAATGATTTGATATAAACTAGATATAAAGTAGTTGCTAACGACTTGTTAAGTTTAATTAGTCATTCAATTCAACTACTCGCTTGGCAATTTAAAAAAAAAATCAGATCAAACAGCAATTTCGCATCTATATACCTATAGGAATTTTCTTAACATCATAATTAATTCCCTACGATGAAATATCTTAAATATAACGTTGCGCAACATTAATTTAAAGTAAAAAGTAATGCTCATTCATAAGCTTTTTTATCAAAGCAAATAGTATTTATTAAAAATTAATTAACTATTTATTGATTTAAAAGTCCTTTCACAATCATCATCTGCTACTATATCTATTAAAATTGCTTGATGAGAATATCAGTCATCATTGATTGAATATTTTTTGAAAAAAAAACACAATTATTTACAGCCCCGGTTTGTGTATCGCAAATACTCTATTCCGCAATAAGTAAAAAACAAGCTGAAATATGAAGATAAATAAAAATTTTTCAAATGTAATGGTTTAGATATTAAAAAACAGTGCTTGGAATAGCGGAAAACGTTAACAATAACAAAAACAGCGCTTTTTTGTTAAAAACGCTAAACTGTTTGCTTTCCATTCGAGCTATGTATGAATAAATCCAGCAAAATGAAAAAGCAAAGTTTTTATTTTATTGCGCTTTTTTCGGTAAATAAAAATGCGCACTCTAAATAAATTTAAGGAACGAACTCGATAAATAAATTTTAGCACGCGGCGCTGGGGATTTTTCAACTTTCACGCAATTATTTTTTTAAAATTCGAATTAAATAACAAATTAAAGTCGAACTTGTTGCTAGCCGCCCAGCTAGACTGCTTCTAATTATAAGCAAAAAACTTTTTTATTACATCGACGGGTGGCCAACAAATTCAACCACCGAAAAACTTTCCACTTTTCATCAAAAAAAAGAAAAAAAAAACAACAAGCTTTCATTTTTATATCGCAATGCATATTTTTCAGCTCCGTAATAGTTTTACGGCTGAAATTGTATTTTTTGTTACTTTCTTTTCGGTGTGATTCATTTTTATTGTTTGCTCCAACAACATCCATTCGCAATTTTTTTATTGTTTTGTTATTGTTATCTTCTCTGTACGGCGGCAGAAGCGCGAGCGCGCTGAGAGTAAATTATAAATTCTTCGTCTTTGCTCGCGCTCACCTAACATGCATTTTTTCGGGGCCCTTTGTTATGCAAAAACATTACGTGCATAATTATTGTCTATGGTAGAATTTTCTAATTATTCAACTCAACAAAACTAGAGAGTTAAATTCATATTTTTTTAAAAAATATAATTTTCCGCTTTAATTCTATGTTATACAAAACTTAAAATATTTTAACGCATGGAGTAGTCTAAAAATAGAATTGGAATGTAATTTTCAAATAAAAAAATGATAAATGTGATAATCTCAGCCCAAGAATAACAAGAAAGTTGTGTTGTAAACGTAACATCAACAGTTGTTCAAATTTAATAATAATAAATTGAAGTGTTGTTGTAATCAAACTTGTTTTCTTTTTTGTTTGAGGTAAACAGATAGGTAGTAGAAGTGCTACAATTAGTATTATATATTGACTGATAACTATTCTTAGAATGCTTTATTTATCTAAATACAATTTGATATTAAATGTTTTTGCAACTGAAATGATAGCAAAACTAATAATTAAAAATATTATCTTATTTGTTGTTTAGTGGTAATCAAATGAATTGATTAAACCGATAAAAAATATATTTTCCCATTTGAATATGTGAACCATAGCAACATGTATCTTTCCTAATTTCTTGTTAATCGTTTGGTTGATTATATGCCTGAATAGGTTTATGGCAATTAAATAACTCTAGCTTGGTTAGGTGCATTAATAATAAATAGCACTGTTCGATAATTATTTTGTTAAATGGACCATTTCGTCTGCATCTATAGTATTTTGTCTCGCTGATGCCAAATATGGTATTAAAATTGTCTAAATTAATCAGTCATTGGCAGATATTAAAATTACATTACACTAATGATAAGTAAACTCGAATAATATTTATTCTGTGATGATTTAACACATGGATTTGCATTCAATTCCAACAATCTTAATCCGCATGATGATTTTATTATATTGTTTGCCGGCAATCAAACGCGTTTAATTAACTTACACGCCTTAATAATAATTAATAAAGTTGATCTGCTGCTTGTACCAGTTTCGATAAGTATCGCACATCATCACATAATACCACCGATCCCTATATATTGAATAAAGATAAGACTCTGTGTGTGGTTAGCCAGCCACACAAAAGTCGTTTGATAATAGGCCTGCTGCACTTCTCTCTGTCCACCACCAAGCTATCTGTTTATTGATAACCAGTTTATTAACGCAGGCATATAGGTATGCAATTAGAGAAGCGCGTAACATTACTTGTTAATTAATTTTAATGAAACGCTCTATATAGTTCTATTTTTATTCCTAATGGAAACTGTGAAAGTTATCGCCAGAGTGGTAGTGTTGATATTTATTGATTGTTTATTATTGTATTATAGTTTGTTCAAATAAAAGGTTACATTTTTTGATAGTATGTACGTGATAATTACTTTATTGGAAAAGTTACTAAAACGTAATTGATTGTGAATTGAATTTTATATGTTATGTTTCAATTCGTTTATTATGGCAATATGAAATTTTACAGCTAAATTATTATTACGTGGATATTATAGGTTTGTTTTTTATTCCAAAATGTTCATGAACATGCACAATTTGTGCAGTTTGTCTGTTTTTTATTCCCCATGCACACAAATTTGACAGCTTTGACAGTTTGCACCGTGTTCNTGAATGGTTGCCAAATTTAAGATTGTCTATGCATTGCTGTTCTATATCATTTATATATTCTGTGAACAAGTGTCAACTATCACAGCGCCACACTGCACCAACGGCACATAGAGGAAACATATTCATGCACATAAGTTCATGTGCATGAACATATGTTCATGTTCAGTGGAATAAAAAACAAACCTTATGATTGCGTTTGAAAATAATTTATTTTATTCGAGGACAAACCTTGATCTTGTTATTTTTAATCAAATAGAAGAGAATGCAATTACGTTGCGGTTTTATTGCCGCATATTGTTGCGAGCGGGTTCGTATATATGAGAGAAAAAAGCGTAATTTTGATTTTTAATTTAGCCTTATACGTCTAATTAACGGACCAGTAAACAATTGTTTTATGCAAAGTCATTTTGATACATCAAAGCAAACTATTCTTGGAAAATTGCGTTGGATATTAAAGAAAATCTTATTAAAATCACAAAACAAGCATAATAGCGAAAAAAGCTTAAATTAACGAAAATTCCATGCGCGCTGTAATTTCATTACCATTTACCTACCTAATATTAATTCATTAACATACATAAAGCTAACCTTTCGATGGATTATTCTGTGTTTGTTGGTTCATATGTGTGATTAAAAGCGTATTGGTTCGTAATATGACAAGAAAAATGATCAACGTTTCCACACATTTTCACACAGGCGAAACGCCGCGCGCACACAAACAATAATAATAATAATAATAATAATCAACATCATCAACAACAACAACAACGACGAAAAAATAGATTTGTGTGGTTTATTACCGATGGAATTTTATTTGCTCGGCTTTTGTTTATTAAACGACATAATGAATGTAGTTTTCATATCAGTTCGGTTAATTACAATTTATGTGCACAATAAAATTTCTGAAAACTAAAAGCCTAATACATTATAAGCACGCACACAATTTACTACTAAATACATATATCTATATATTATACATATAATGGCATCGAGAAATTTTCGCTTCTTTATTTAATTTATTGCTGGAATACTTTTTATCGATCACACTACAAATGTACACCTAAAACAAAGCCAAAGAGATATATTTATGGTAAAAGCATTTATCTATCTTTGATATAATTATTTATATTACATCTTTGGCTCATTTATTTTAAAAACAGTCTTTTAAAAATAGAAATATCACCTTGCTTTACGTTTAATTTAGTGTAAAGTCTGCAAATATAATTTATTATCCTAAAAACTGATTTTCGTTCAAAAATCGTTGCACCTGAAAGAGTTAATACCCTCTTTTCATACTTAATATTAATATTTTTAAAAGACATATATTGTAGTAAATATATTAGAAATAAATTGAGTAAAACAAAAAAAGGATTTAATATGTTAATATTAGCTCGTTTCTTACGTCATGTGATAAATTAAATTAATCAAATTTCGTAATGCGTACGTAGCCTTTATCTGAGCGTGTATAAGGGATGTGTGGTGTTAACTAATGAATTAATTTGTATTTATTAGGAAAATTTATGTTCGCCTAATCTTATTAATATTTTTAATGTAGATGGAGATTTAATATCAATATGGTTCCATAATTAATTTGCATGAAATTTGTAACCCGCTATTTTATTCATTAATTTACATACGCACATAACTTTTAAGCTTCTTTTAATAATAGCTTAATGGTGAGACGGTTTCAAACTTTCTGAATTATTGCCAGTTAACAGTCGATGATAAATTGATTTAATAAAATGTGGTGCTAGCAGCAGCAACTATCGATGCACATTTTAATAAATTTGAATTAGAAATAAAAACGAAAGAAAAATTGTGTGAATGAATGATTATAAATTGAATTCTGCGGCGCGGCGGTGTGGTGGTGCTAATCGATGGGTGAAAAGCTGAAATGCAATAACTTAACGAATCAAACTTTCTGACAGATAGATTTGCATTTGTAATTTTTGGCGCACTTTTGCGATAAATATTAATTTTTAGCGACAGATTTACATGTTTATTGAATTTCGATGCAATTATTCCAAATTCGAAAACTATTCATGTGATTACATACTTTACATACGTCTATAAAATATGTTAGATGTTAGGTATAATTTATAAAATTGAATTTGCAATAAAATAAGAGTCACAAGGTGATAGATTTAGGAATATTTAAATAATAGCTACCATACAGTCTATTTAATTGAGATATAGCAAAAATCATTAAAAAGTTGAACAACAATATCTAATATTATTTGTTCGACGCTCAAAAATCTCGAGTAATGGATTAAAATCTTAAATTTATTGTTTTTTAGCACTTTCGATGCATAACTGATAATAATAAATTCGTAGTTGATACATTTTGAATCTCTAAATTAAACGTATTAAAGTATATGTGCCTCCAAAAATTATTTTATAGCAATATCTGTGTTTTTATATGTTTATTGAAGTTCGATGCAATTATTTCATACATCTATAAAATGTGATAAATATTATGTAGTAGGTATAATTTATAAAATTGTTGTGCCGTATTTGCATTATAAATTTCAGAATTAATTGATTAACATTAATTATATTGTGCGAAGGCTTTTAGCGCTGATTGAATACAATCTCTCAAACCTAATAATTTCAGAAAAGATAAGGTAAAGGGTGCACTTTAGCGAGAAAAGATGGGCTAAGTAGTTGCGGTTGTTAAAGTGGTTGAAAGGAAACAGACAGAAATTTATTTCCTTTACATTTAAAACTAATGAATAGCGAACGATAAGTTTCTGCAATTTTCTCCACAACATAAAAACACACCAACATGTTGACATTCCTCACAGTTTATGGGCGAAGTGAGGAAAAAAAATATACTCGCATGCTGCAGATTACAGTTTTGTTAATAAACGGCACCGGCGAGAAATTCAAAATTGTCATTAACCCAAACCCTTATTACCTAAGCAACTTGCCCAAAATTAGCCAATTACATAGTTCATTTCTCTTCATCGCCCTCATCACAAACCTTCGCCATTTTTCGCTTTAATACATAGCTGATTTATTATATACCTATAAGTATATATGAAATCTTAGACAATCACCAACACAGCAAGGATATTATTTAATTAAGAACATTTACTTTATTCAAAATACCTTTCTTATTTAAAATTCATAAGGTGGAAAGGTGTTAATATTTCTGCAACAGATTAAAATCATTGACTTAACTAGAGTTTTTAAGCATCATCTACTTTAGTAATAGTCAATTAAATTAAATGATTATTTATACAAATCTTATTTTTCTTGAATCAAATAATAATTGCCCTTTGAGAGTTTCATACCTTAATACTAGTCCAAATACATCATAGACTTTAAGTTATATAAAAGCATTTTAAATAAATTCATTACCGTAGTTTCAATACTAAATAAATATGATATGAAAGAAGGAAATTTACGATTTGTTCTAAATATGACATAATGTAGCTCCAACTTTAATTCTGTATATCTATTGTATATTGACGGATAAACCGGCTATAATTCCAGCCGCCGACTTATTCTTTGAACACTACGTTTTATAATACATTGTGCCACCTCATGAAGTACCACTACAACCGTATTAGCAAATAAATATGATTCATGTTGTTTCATCCAACAATTCGGCATTATATGGACGGATATATCAGGTGGTTAATTAAATTAATTAATTATTGGTGTAATTACATATTTGCTTGTTTTCTTGTTTGAATATTGTAATATATACAACTAAAGTAAAATATCAACTTAAATATTATCTATATAATTCTATTTTATTAAGAGTGTGACATTAATTGACACCATCATTATTACCATGTGGTCGACTCGTACATTAGTAATTATTGCCATTTATAGAATTGTGCTTGTTTGCAATCAATATTTAATGCATTTCCAATTTATGTTAAACTTTTGTGTGCTAAAATTATGCGCAAAATTCCAAAACTGATAAATTGATTGTTAATTGCTTCTATTTTAACTGCCAAATAATGTTGCAATATTCATTTGATAATTAGATGTGTGCGAACATCGTACACACGTTCGCTCGCCTCCCGCATTGTAAAAAGTGCAAGTGAAGCGAGCTTAAATGGGCTTTAAAACAAATTGTAATTTATTGAACGCATGATTCAAGTTTCAAGTTGAACGCAGATTGATGGCTTTGATGAATCCTTATAATATAATTTAATTACGCTTTTAAAAAGTGCATAAAACTTGCACTTGGCAAAGTTTTTTAAGCGCACTGATTGAGATTTATGCCTTCTCGACCGCATCTACTTGTATGTATATACGTAGTCTAGTATGTGAGATGGAAAAGATTAAGCATTTTTTATTACCGCCACCTTCACTATGCGCGCGTGCTGTAAAATATTAAACAAACACCGCATAAATAATAACTAGCTGGGTATCTCTGGGTAGCTAGAAAATGGTGTTGTGCGGTGCGGTGGTTTTTATTTATCATTTGTGAGAAAATTCAATTCAATTATTTTGAGGAATGGACGAACGTATCATTCGGATGCAATTTCGCCGAATGGTTATTTTATTATAAAAGCAGCATTCTATTACCCTGTTTGCTAAAAATTACATCTTCCATATGTATGTATAAATGTAGGTTAATATTCTTCTAACAAGCAATAGCAGAACCCTTTTGCCTTGTGCAAAATCTAAACCGCAAACTCTTTCAGAATAATATAATTAAGTTAGTGGAAAGTTCAAGAGAGGATAATGCCCAGCGAAAACTTCTCACAGCTATTTTAAACTCTTCGCATTACAAAAAACTGGAAAAAGACAAAAGAACGACGACGCTCGCTTTTGTTTTACTTTCATTAACTAAATAAAACAAACATATTATTTTCGTCATTTTGATATACCTACTTATTTTAATTATTGTGTCAGCTAATTGTGTACTTTTTTTAGATATAATTTGCCAACTTTGTAACAGTTCTTATATCCTATTATCAAATTTGCGACTTTCTAAAACATTACGATATCATAAAAAGTAAGTGGATTTTTAAAAATACGTATACATATTGTTCTGCAACAATATTTAATAAAATATAAGTATATAATAATAATAAAGCCTAAAACATATATATCAACATCTTTATTCATGAATATTGATTTGCAAATTGGCCTTACATTAAAATACTTAAATAAAAGATTTTTATAACATATCCATAATAAGCCATCCCCCTTGGACTTTAATTCATTGTTAATATTTACATTTTAAAGTTGTTTTTAATTGAGAAAAGCCGATAAAAAAAACTTTTTTTACATCGCAGATAAATTCTGCAATAATATATACGAGAATTTTTTCAACAGTTAAAAAGTATTTCCAAGGCGTTTTTAGCTCGATTTATAGGACATGTTTTTTAGAATGTTTCCTTTAAGGGTGTCAAGCCATTGGAAAAAGTCGTTCAATTTTATTTGAACGATTACTTTTGCGATTGCACTCATTAGCGAGTTGATAAAAGTAGGTACACACTTGAAAAAATACGAACGTATATCAAGAATGATATTGAATTGTGAAATTTTGAATATATATACAATATGCATCATAATAAAATATTTTATTCGATCAATTAGACAAATGATTTGGAGAAGAAAAAACTGATTTGTTTTTTACAATCATTTTATCATCGAAAGCCCGTTGAGCTGTAAACAAATTTCATACAAATGAATATTAATAGTAAATTTATTGGAATGTAAATAATAAGCAAAAACGTTTTTACATTTAATTTAACAAACGACTTTCTTTTCATCAACGTGGAAAAACAGAGGCTGAATTATTTCGAACGCTGCACAAACATACATATATAATTTAATCGTATCGATAATTAGCCTAAGAACGGCTCATTTCAAATGAGTATTAATTGTTTGAATGGTTTGGCATATTAGCAGATGCCACAACTTTATACCTAACTTTCGTGAACATGCTCCACTTATTTCATAATTAAATTAGATAATCGCGCGCGCGTATAATATATGTATATAGAAAAAGTGGTACTACTAGGATGCGTCGTAAAATTTATGCGATGCGCGCTTAAAACAGCGCGCCCCCGATAATTAATTATCGCGGACGACGACTCTTGCCCGAATTCTTAAAATCCACCAATAAAAAAGTTTCTGATTGAAGATTATAAAGCAATAAAAAAACTTTATATAGAAAATCGAGTAGTAGAGTTATACTGCTGGTCTTTTGAAAGAACTTTATAATACATTTTTTTGATTCGCTTTGTACAAGAAATGGTTAAAAACGCCTCTAAAACGGTGAATTTTAAAAGACAATTTAAGGTAAGCGCGCGAATCTTCTTTGGTAAGAGAATTATTCTTAAATTGAATTTAGTTGAAGCTCATTTTTTTTCGCAATAATCCAATTTTGTATGCAAAATAATGTTGGTTTTTTGTGGCATATTTGATTTGTAATTTGTAATTTAATAATATCAATCTTAATAATTAGGAAAAAAATAAATGTCAAAAAATTTAAATTAGACTTTATAAATATTACATCTTGATTTTTACCATTCAGCTGTAGTCTTAGAGTACAAAAGCAGTCAATTTCGGATCGAATCACTCAAATAACTAGAAACAAATGATTAATTTAATGTTTTTTATTCATATGTGTAATATCTTGGTTGAAATGAAAACAAAATAATAATACTAATCAATATCGTATAATTATTATTGTATGTATTTACAATGATTTGTGTTTTCGTTTAAAATGAAACAAAATATAGCGAATATTATTGTTTTAATTCACATGCTGGTTATGTGAATTTGCACAGAGAGAGGAAAAAATACGTATTAATTTATAAAATGTTGCGTAATGGTGCAACAGATGTACGCTTTAACTGAACTATGAATATTTCCAATATTAAGCTGTACGTCAGTGTCACACATGTTCAAACTACAATCGAGAAATTTCGTTGGGTAAGCATAAAAAGCGCTCGTCCGTCGATATGTTTAAAATATCGGTGTGGATGGTGGGTGGGTGGGAAAACATACGACAAGTTTTTCTCTTCATGTTATTGCATGTCAAGATCATGCCTCAGATCCTTATTGTAATATAAAGCGTCTTGAGGAGCTTATAGCACCTACTTTTAACTTCCAATTACATTAGCTTTGCTGGCACTGACGCGCACTTTAATAACATTGCTTTTGATGGGTAATTGAGATTTTTTCCTACGCATATGTTTATGCATAATAAACATTTAGCGTCGGTATATATATAGTGCTTTTTGCTAAACGATACAAAAATTGAAACAATATCTGATATTATATAAGAAAACAATCTTTGCTATCGCTTTATTGATGTTTTTAATCTAGACGACAGCTGCGTTGCGCCTATAAAAGAGCACAAACAAGTAATTTGATATTTTTTGCATTAGTTGCAAATTTTTTATTTACAAACATATTTATATTTATACATATAATTAATACAAAATTATCTACAGCACTAATTCATATACATATGTTCAAATCTCATCAAAAACAAACAAAATGTAAAAAAAATACTTGATATTTCAACTAAATTTTAAATTTTATATCAGGAGTCTGAATACTGTTGTCCCTCTAAAGGTTTTGTTATAAAACTTCTAAAATTGTTTGTATTAATGATATTATCAAACAAGAAATTAGGCCATCAATTTAATAATAAATATTACTGCCAAACTTTATTAATTTCTTCATTTTTGATCGCCACATCTGGATGAAATCGATTTTATTAAAAAACAATAAGTTTGCAACATTAGCAATCTATTAAATATAATATTACAGCATATCTATACAGCTAATGAATGGCGTTTTTGGAGTTTGAATTAAACCGATGAATAAAAAAAATATAACAATGAGCGCCCCCCCATTCATTAATTATTCTAAATTTTTAATGAAGAAAAATCTGCAACAAAGTAACAATATCTTTCAATGATTAATAACGTAATAACGGCAAAATGTAAAACGGAATAAAACAATGCATCAAATCAACGAAATAAAATTGATTGTCAATGTAAAATCAGCTCATTGTGAACACAAAAGCAATACTTTGATTTTTGATAAATAATAAATGAGTACGGCTTAAAAACAATCGGATCGAAAAACGGACATAATTTATTCAAGACAGGCGGCGGTCTATTTATTTTTCCAAATTCACGGTAGGTAAATAGTTAAACACGTTTATATTAATACAATTTCGAAAAGGAAGAAATAAATAAAAATGTAAAATGTGCTTAGTTCAGTTAAAAATGCAAACATCCATTAAACGTAAACAGAGATCCATTATTAAATCTAATTAATATTAGAGTCGTACTTTTGGCAAACTGAATGTTGAAGATGATAACTTATTCAAAATCTACTTTAAACAGAGAGAACGAGATTTTAAGGTACGATTTTCGTTCGCATAACATTTTAATAAATTAGAAAACATTTTCATTTAAAGTTCGACAATAGTTTTAAGTGGAAAATTTAATTGTTGAATGGATTTTAAAGTAATATTGATTGCGTAGCAAACATTTACCTTATAATTGACTTTTCTAATTACATTCAAAAACTTTTTAATTTATTACGATTACAAATTAAAGTTCAGCGAGAGAAAAAAAGTCTACAATCATGTAAATTTTAATAGTCAAATACACGTATAAGAAGAGGTTCATACAAAGCTACTTCTTTCTTATAATAAGATATTTTCAAAATCTTATTTGTGCTATTAATGTTTATTAAAAAACTTTCCGTGTTGCTACGTTATTTTGCAAAACAAAAATTTAAATATGCGTCGTTATTTCGCAGCGTTATCAGGAAATTTAGTATCAAACTTACACTCTTGCATCGCGCGCAAAAAGAGCACTAGAGAAAAATGCGCTTTATTAAAAACTCATTGAATACTGCGAACATCTTTATACTATATATATAGTATAGTAGCGACGATCTCTAACGACTGGAAGAATGTAATAATATACGTCTTGAAATAAAATGTAATTTAGTTATATTTTCTTATTCATGATAATAATTACGATATAATTACGGAGTAAAGTCGGCGGTATTCACCCACCAGAAAGGCTTATTCAATCCATACAAGTTTCCTCTTTTTAAGAAGTACGATGATAATGATGATGATGATGATGATGATGATGATGATGATGATGAAAAATGAACAATGTGATAAAGAAAGGATATTCACGAGTACATACTTTTCGTTGAATGTAAAAGCGTTTTGTTTTATTAATTAGTTCTTATCAAGTGGCGCGCGCTCTCGCTCACCTCTCTTCTCTTATTAAGCTTACTAAAATCTATATAGTTGCTGCTTTTTTGTCTTTGCGCTGACTGAAAACTCTTTACATATTTTAATAAATTTTCCTACGCTCGAAAATTTCTAAAACGTTTGCCCTTTTAAAATTTAATTAATTATTTTTGTTTGATTTCCATTCATTTAACGTTAATTCAATTCGCCTTTTACAGCGCAAAAATATTTTCAATTAATTATTTTAATCTAAATTGGAGAAAAATGCAAATTAAATTATTTTAAACATTTTTTTTATATAGGTAACAAAGCCAACTAAAAAAAAGAGTTTATGTGAAAATGAAAATAAATCTGCATGGGTACAACATGAATAGAAATCGAAATATTTGCAGCTAACAAATAAAATTAAAAACAGAGAAAATATGATGGTGTGTTTTAAAATGTAATTTTTTACAACGGTCTATTGTTAATATGGTATAATATTATTAAAAATTCAACTATATAGGCATATATACAGGAGTTGGACAAAATAATAACATTTTGGCATCAAAATCTTTGCACATGTTATAAAAATACAGATTTTTATAGCTCCGAAAGAACAGTTTTTGTGGATAACTGGGTTCTGTAAGTCTTCCTTAAATTTTCTAGTGATTTTAAACGCCGTAATCTTGCTTAGAGAACTTGGATAAAATAACGGAAACAGCCAACATTTTAAGATCATAATCTTTGCACAAATTATAAAAATCCAGATTTGTACAGCTCGCAAAAAACAATTTTTGTGGATACTGAGTTCTGTAGGCCTTCATTGATCTAGGCAGTGATTTTAGGAGTCGGGGATTGAGATTTAATTTGATTTAAACACCAAAGGTAAATCAAATTTTGATTGTTTATAACATGTTAAAAGTTTATGATGCAAAAATGTTAGTTGTTTACATTATTTTGTCATATTCTTTGCACATATTATAAAAATCCAAATTTGCGTAGCTCCCAAAGAACAATTTTTGTGGATACTGGGTTCTGTAGGTGCTTATTGAAATCTGCAGTCATTTTATGAGTCGTGGCCTTGTGATCCTCTCTAATAATTCGATTTAGACTCAGACAATATGGCAAATTTTGCTAAAATGTTTACTGTTAACATTATTTGCTCCAACCCCTGTAGATTATTATTAACTTATAATTGGTGTAACATACCTAGCATCCGAAAGTTTCAAGATAAATAACTAGGTCAATTTTACCTACGTTTTTTTTCTGTGGTGTGATAATTTGATTATAGCGAATGCCGGTTTAATTTTTTGCTGACTAAATTTGAATTATTCAATTTATCTTATCCGAATAGTTTTTCCATCTAACGCCGCTGCGCTAGTTTTTGCGTAGTAAAATTTCTTGTTAACTGTATGCATACCATAATTTATCTTTCTGAAAACGTTTCAAGTTTCGTTTTAGAATGATTACATGTGATAATAAATGAGCGAAAATAATTCACACCTGTTAACACGTTTCTTACACTTGCTTCTTATTTACTTCGAGCGCTTTTTAAAAAATTGTGTACGGTATAATGTTGTTGCCGTTGCCTTTTTTCCTTGAAAACTACTACAAGAGTACAGAAAAATGCATCCGTAATTTATTGCACGTTACACTTGCGCATATTTAATGAAACACAACCGTTTTCACTTCGAAGAAATCTGCTGCCATATTTATACCTATCTTTCCAATTCGCATACGCGACACGACCAAATCCCCGACGTGATAATTTAAAATTAATTTATAAAATCATTGCGAAAAACGCTAGACAAATCGAGATAAAATTATATAAGTTTTATCGATTTAAATATCATATAAAATGCGGCACATAAATTTACAAACGCGCACATCTAAACGATTACTTAATCTCTTAGTATTAACATTAAGATATTAATTTCAGTGCATAGTATCTTGATAGTGTATAAATTTCTAGCCAAAGTACGTCTCGTATACGTAAATGGTTGAAGGTGCGATAGCTTTATCTATTAGTAGGTATAATAATTTCATGTATGTCATAAATATATTTTCAATGTAGTTAGTTATTATAGGTAGTTAGTACCTATAGCACATTATTAATATTACATATATGGTGGTGGTGGGAAAATAAATCATTTGATAGATGTGGTACGGTTTAGTAAAAAGATTGAGTAAGCGCACGCTGGCTGGCGGTGAGTGGAAGGGTGTTGGATTTAATTTTACAAAGAGGACGGCGCAATGCTCACCTGTAATTCACTTCACTTCGTCAAACAAGTGGATGTTGCTCACCTAGAACTACAAAAAAGTGTTAATTAAACTTTGCTCTAACAGTCTACTTTTTGGAAATACAACATTGCGGTTTTTATTCAGTCAATGAATTAATTTCTTAACATCTATAATGAACTGTATAGTTTACTGTCGATATATTTTATTAGAATTAATAAAAAGTTGAATTATGATTAAAATTAGATATAATTTAAGATAAAAGTAGTAAAAATTAAAATATTCGAACTGGTTTACAAAAGTAGATGATACAGCAGATCAGAAAAATCATAGATCATCCCTTTCGGATAAGCAGGAATGAATCGAACCATAATACTTATTAGTTTACACCTACATACGTCTTCAATACTTCAAGAAAAATAGAAAGCTTTTAGGCTTTAGAATTTAATTGGCAAAAATTGGTATAACCACTACAAATCATGAATAGATTTGTGGCAATCACGAAACTATTGTTTCTCGTGGCAACGCATAATATGTTGAACATTTGTTAATAATTACATAAAAAATGATTTGCCAAATAAATTAGCATTTATGAAACTATTGTTTCTAGTAGTAAAGCATACTGTTTAAGTTGTGAATAATTTTTGAAAATCGTTAAACAAAATAAGCAAGATGTCAATGCTCAAATCAGAGATTTACTTTAAAAATCGAGTATAATTAATAAATGCGCCCAATTATAACCATATATTTTATTGAAATTAAAAAAGCTTAACCGATAAACTTCCTATTCATAAAAATTTAATGAGGATTTATTAACTCTGAAGGAATGAAAAGAAAACAAATTGCATTCACAAATATTTTTCATTAAAAATTAATTATTTCTTACATATCAAACGACGTTTTATAGAAATTCCTTGGACTATAAATATATGCCCGGAGAACAATGCATTAAATACACATTTAAATGTGCAATATAATTAATTAAATGCTTTATACCACCGCACAGTTTTAGAAAGTGATGGATTAGGTCGCTTTTTAAATTTAAATATTTAAATAATAACAGATAACCTATATAAATTTGCATGATGCAAAGCTTTCAGGATAAACTATATATTTATACTGATAACGCTAACAATTTTAGTTTTTTATTTTACACTAAATACGATAACAACAGGTACAATTTATTTTACATTATTAATAGTTTTATAAATTAACACTTAAAAAATGGCAAATAATAAGAAGAAATATTTTTAGTTATTAAATATTTTAATAATTTTGATTAAATTTTCTTTTAACATCAATTTCTATTTGTGTTAAAAACAAGTCAAATTTTAAGTTTTTCTTTAAGAAAACAACATTTTTGCCATTATTATTAGATTGCATTTAAACTATCAAATTCCTGTTCATAAGCTTATATTTTTTCGAGTGTTACATGAATTATAATGTCGAATTAATTATTCTATTAGAGGGCAAAATGTTTTAATTTTGTAGAAAGTTTCAAATATGAGACACATCTGAATGTTGAAGGAATTGTTTTGGGTATGTCTTATTTGATTAAGATAATCGAAAATTGAGAACACTAGATCGCCATGCCAAACACTTTACTACCTTTCCTGCAATAAGAAATTCATTATTTTTGTTGGCGATGAAGTATAATTTAATCAACTAATTACTTGCTCAACACGAAGCGCGAAAAAAAACACACCCAGAACTTATCTGCATGCTGTTTCTCTAATACGTACAGCGCGCAGTGGAAAATTATGAAAACCCGCCGAATATAAAGAAAAGCAAAAGTATTTCATTTAAACTTTGCCCATTTTTCGCGAGTATGCAGGAATAAATTAAAACTTATTTTGGATTTCTTTACGGTCGAGTTAGTAAATTTTTGCCCGTGTTTTATAAATCAACAAGCGGCAAACAAACAAAAAAAAACAACAACAACGAAGGCACAAAATTGCACCCCATAGAGGGGCAAATTTTATTACGGTTATAACATTTAACGCCCCGAAAACGCCAACTTTTTCCAAACGGATGCAATTAATAGCCGCCAAATTTGCGTGTTTGTCAAATTGATGACGATCAGATTTATGCGATTCGTGTCATAATTACACCCCCAAAATTATTGTATGTGTATGCTGGGGAAAGGAAGAAGCTTTATGTGACACAAAGTCGTTCAACTATAAGGAGATTCAATGCAATTTATGCGAATGCTCACACAGAGACATCCATTCAGATATTTTAGGGAGATTATTCATGTCTATAACACACAAAAAATTGATTTTTTACGCTTTCACAACGTTTTTTTTTTATTAAAAATTTGCATAGTGCAACGTTTTTTATTTCGTTAAAAATAGATTTGCCTATATAAACGCAAAAGTTTTTTTATGTTCTTCTTTTAACAATTCATGTAGCAATAAATTTAGAAAATAACTTTTTATAATCGAGATAATTTATTATCAAAGTTTATTTATATAGAAAAAAAATGTTTAAAGCTGTACAATTTGGATTGATAAATTTTACTCTAGAGCGACTTTTTTTCCACCCACACAAAGTTTAATTAATCACGTTGTTTGGATAATGGTACGTAATTATTATGTGCTAATACAATATGAGGTATTAATTCATCAGATAATGGTTTAATCTTTCTGTCCCATCTATTTTCAAATGCATATTGTTGCATATATACACACACCATAAACTTCGTTCAGATAAATTAATTAGAAATTGCAAATAAAAATAGCCATGATGCTGGAATTAAATATATTTGAGTTGCTTATGCGCACATCTAATCAGACAGATAGAGATAGTTTACTTCGTTGAATTCCATAAGCTGTTTTATCTTATTTTTACTAAGGATATCCTTGTTATCATGTATTTTTTTCATAGAAACCAACATTTTTTTTTAAAATGATAAACAGTCTAATATACTTGAGAAATGTTTTAACGTAATGTTGTAATTTTTTACCAAAACTGAGAACATTTCTTAACCTTTCTTGAAAATTCTGTAATTTTTCGTAAAAAATACTACTAAGTTTTTGAAATACTGTATTATGAAACAATAAATAATCTACTTACAGCGATTTATTTTAAAAATGATATTCAACTTTGAAGCAATAATTTGAAAACCCTTCAAAATCGTATAAAATCTCATTAAATTAATTTTTAACATTTCCTAATTAAGAAAACTCATTACTTTTTTATTTTCTATACAAAAATACGTCGCTTCATAATTTCAAATTAAATGAAATATATTTTTTGTTTACTCCATATAATAAGTTGACAAACAGCCATTCAAAACGATAAAAAAAACGATCCTTTTTTGTATTTTTTTGTTTTAATGATGAAGTTGATTTATTCATGGCATTATTTTCTTGACACTCCCTGAATGTTTGTTGTGTAATAGTAAGCTAATAAAGCATTTTTCCCTCCCTCCACTTCTCTGTCTCTGAGTGAAACAGTTCACCTTTTTAAATATTATATCAAATTTCTCACACAATATTTAAGAATCGCTAAAACTCATTTAAGTTTCGCGTTGAAGGCGAGCATCAAAGTTTTATTAAAAAAGATTCGTGCAGTGTTATAACAGAGAGAAAGCACCATTTTTCCTCTCAATTTGCTTGCGCAAATGATCAGAAATATTTTGTTTTTGTCTGTATCAAAATATTTACGGAAAAGTTTCAAATGATATTTTAATTTATTGCATTGCATAAATCATTCTTATATTATACGCCATTTCTTCTGCATAAAGGCGCTTTTTGCGCGAAAAAGTACTTATTGCTTCAAGGCTGTTTTTTAAGAAAAAATGAGTGTGAGAAAAGTCTCAAGATTAAAAGAAAGTCATTTATAATAAAATTACACCCTTGAGCCTTCTTGTCTTCTCCACACAAAAACATGCTACAAAAAATATGTCCCAACAAACAAGAAAAACCTTGTAAAAACTACATGTAAAATAAGAGACGTCGTACGCAAAGCATCAAATATTACATAATAAAATATCGCCTCTCAATGTTAAAATATTTATATGTTAACACCTTTAAACATTCTTGGTTTGCAGAACGAATAATTTCATTAAAATTGTTGATTAATCTTTTACTATAACATATAAATACACGAATTTAGTTTTTTTTGTGAATGAAGTAATTAAAGATTTATTTCGCACAAAAATCGTCGATAATTATCACAAAATACTGGTGTATTTGTCGTACGCAAGACATCAAATACTACATAATAAAATATCGCCTTGCAATATTTAAAAGTTAACACCTTTAAACATTATTGGTTTGCAGAATAAATATTTCCATTAAAATTGTTGATTAATCTTTAACTATAACATATAAATACATGAATTTAGTTTTTTTTCTCGTGAATGAAGTAATTGAAGATTTATTTCGGACATAAATCGTAGATAATTATCGCAAAATATTGGTGTATTTGTTATGCGGGCTGCCCCCTGTCACATTATTTTTTATCGCTCGCTCCACTACTATTGCCGGTTATCAATCTATGGGCAATTCTTAAAAAAATACACACACACAGACACCATTTTTTGTGTATCTGTGTGTGCAAGCAATTCATTGTTTGCGAACAAAATCCTTTATTATTCCATTATGTTATCTATCACGGCGTGTAATTTATTCCGCATTGCAATCTATTTCAATCCATTTTGAAAACATCAATAACGCATCAAAAATAAAAGTGTTGCTCTAATCTATTTCATAAAAATGGTACGTTTTCTTACATAGCTGAATTCAATTATTTTCTTTTTAGGAAAATATTATATTAAAATGATTTAAAATATCTAATCGTTTAGATTAGTAATACTTACTACGAATTTATAAAAGTTTAGAAAAACATCGAAAAACCTGGTTTGCTATTTTCAATTAATTCCTAACTAATGTAAATACTGCTGAATAGTAAAAGAAGTCACACTTTCAATATTTTTAAAAGCGATCCAGGGTGTTTTCAACAAAGCCGAGTTGTTTTCTATTTGATCACTTTGCATGTTGAGACCAGAACTTGTAAATTTTCAGCAGAAGCACTGGAAATCGACATAGCAAACACATTTCGTTTTATTGCTCGTTCGTTCGATTGATGTTATATTATGAATCAAAATTCTAACTTAATTCAGTGAATTAAAACGAAAAGATGTTAAAAAGTTAAAGAACAACTGTACAAACTAGTATATTAATTGTCTCCAATTTCTATTTTATGAAGTTGATAGTTTTGGCAATTTAAGCATCCATTTATTTCTCCTTTTATTTCATAAACAATTATTTTTCACATTCGTACTGTTGTACAATACAATATATAGATTTAAAACATTATCATTTGAAAAGCAATAATACCAACTAATAAAAGTGTAATTATTTTACGCAATTTTAATATTGTTGAGTAATAAAATACATAATATTATATGTTGAATTAAAAATATTGAAGCGCATTTATTTATATGTATTTATTAAATAATGTCGCTTAATGTAGCGACATAAAATACGCACGCACACATAAAATAATTCCATAAACAATAAATGCTTTGTTATTTTATTAATATATGCAAAAAACATGAATAATACGCCACTAAAGTTTTTACTACAATTTTACGTTTTACCATCGTACAATTTTAATTAGAAATAATTTATCCGGCACACAAAACGCCACAATTTAAGATGACAAATTGCGCAAAATACGCGTACAATATACCTGCATTTACAGAAAAAAAAGGAGAGAAATATAAATATATTACAAAATTAAGCATTTTAACATAACAAAGCAAACGCCATTCTCGCATCTTCATCTCCGTAAGAGATAACAACTTTTTAACACACAATTAACATAATTTTGAATAAAATGTTGGAACATTTTTGGCGTGCGAATTGTAAACGCAACACACCTTTATTATTATTGTACATAAAACTTTTTAGGGGTCTGTCAATTACGCAAAACGTGGCGGCGTTTCAAATTAAATGCAAGAAAAATGTTCCAACTTTCACCCCCCACACAAACATATTTTACGAAATAATTTAATTAAACTTAATGATAACGCGGGCACAATTTTGTTGATAATTTTGCGGAAATTGAATTTTCGATTGTATGAATCGCATTCGGTTATCATCATCATCGCATTTTTTATATTTGTCAAATTTCAGCCGGAGAATAAAAATTGTAGAGCAGAGAATATTTATCTTGCATTAGCCCCGATTTAAATCTAAAATAGGTAAAAAATGGAGCAAGTTTCAATGCGAAATAAATTTAGTGTTATACGATTTTGATAATTTTTTATATCCAGTCTCTGGTATAGTTTAAAGTTATTTTATGGTTTCACATTTTTAACTTTGTTTCAAACTTGTTCCTTCTCTTTAAAACGAAACTTATAAAATCTATACTTTTATTACGCTGCAAAATATTGAATATTTTATGCGTTGTTAGAAAACTTTCCGAGCTGTTAAATATTTATAAATTTTTAGATCCGCGCCTAGATTAAGTAAATATTAATCCGAATTGAAAATAGGACGACGAGTGTAAGCGATGATAAAATTTATGATTAATTGTTCTAATATTTATATAAAGATGTATACAGCTAATCCTCAAATATTTACGACTGTCTAATTTATTTACCTAGCAATATGTTTTATTAAGGGGTTAGTCTACTCTGAAAAAGCAAAATTTTCGATTTTTTTTTTATTGGCTTAAAGTATATTTTGAACCCTCTAAAATAAGGTACATTACTTGTTTTAGCCGGAAAAAAAATTTTTCATTGAAATTTCGATCTTTGCCTAAGTGCTCCAAAACGCGCACTTGCGGCTAATACTTATATGTTCGGCGCGTACAGTGAGTGTATGAATAGTAAGACGCTTAAAAATCATTTTTCGC
>JARJDW010007133.1:0-14111 GCA_030264715.1 Adinopsis sp. GC000173 | reverse complement strand
GTTTGTTTTGCGATATAATAATGAATATTTCTATGAATAATTAAGGGGAACTTCAATTTCACAGCGCGCGCTATATTTCTATATAATAGCCGCATTAATGTCAGCAATAGAGATCATATTTATTTTATTGCATAATAAAGTGAAATTAATTAGGAAATATATACATTCGGATCGATATGCGAAATCATTTACGTATACGTACGTACACTTACTTGTACGGCAAGAAGGAAATATTAGACTGGTGGAATTATAAATATTAGTAGCAGAAGGCGAATTTAATATCATGTGTAAGTTAGTCGATTGTAACGTAAATATTTTCGCAAAAGCAACCTTGGCTATTTTTATTTGAAACAACAAACCAAACATTTTATTGATTGCTAAATTAACGCATATACATAAAATTTATATTAATTTAATCGCATAACGGATTTGCCATCGGCGAAAAAAAATTACACAACTTCTTCGCCCGCTGCGCGAATCTATATTAGAAATTATGCTCGCTCTAGAATAAACAAAGTGTGTAAAAAAAACAACGTGGCTGCTGCGTTTTTCTGTTTTTATTAATTCAGCCAGCTAGGAAAATATGCACCGAACCGTATTAATATCACATGAAAGATGAAAAATATGTTGTGCGATGTTTTAATGAAAAAAATTGCAAAATGCTGTTGCCTGCTCGCCGATTCGAATATTTAAAAAAATATATTTCGAATTTTGCGAGCGGGGCAATGCTAAAATTGTTGAATGCGAAACAAACAATGTCAGGGAATATAATTACGGCCTAGGTATTGTTTCGTACAAATTTTAGGTTATCACACAAAAAGATACATTATTAATGATATGAAATAATCACCCTACAAACAATACAATTTATATTGTGTTGTATGACTTGGCAAGTGTTCCTGTTAAATCATAATTAATTACCATTTTATTACTGCGCTTACTTCTAAATTTTCAGTTAAATTTGAATAAATGTATAATTATACGACTATCTACAATAAAATTATATTTGATATTTTACACTAAAGATTATAGTCTTGATGATTTTAATATACTGATTCTAGAAATGCATTCCGTTGCATGCATTAATTGCATTGAGGTGATTAATGTATCTAAAGGTGTATTAAGAGATACATATTGAGTATGTATAACATAATAATGAAGTTGGTACAAATTATATGTTGTTATGCAAAGAGATAGATTATTAGTGATGCGAAATAATTTATTGTGTTCTATTAAACGTATGTCTTTGCAAGTGTTCCTGTTTAATCATGATTAATTATCATTTTTACTTATATCTAAATTTTGATTTAAATATGAATAAAGGTCTAATGTGAAGCGATTCATTTTTGCGTTATACGATTTACAATGAAATTCTTCTTCAAACTAAAAGAGTATAGTTGTGAACGTTTTAATATACTGAATTTGTGGGTTGCTAGCATGAATTGCATTGAGCCGCGGCTTTAATAGACTTGAAGGTATATTATTACACACATTTAGTGTAAGAGAAACACTCTCTATATACTCAATGCGCATTATAAAATCTGTATTTATTTCTATTTAAACCATTTAAACGACTAATCTATCAAAAATGGGCTTGACTGATAGCTATGAAATAAACACCCTCCTAAAAATATATATTTTTAGATTTGCACACTCTATAAACTGTAGGAAGTTAGCCACCATTATTTGTTGTACCATCATACTAATTTAAATTTGAATTTTTGATAAATTTCTTTTCTATACTTCTGAAATGAAGAATATTTACAAAGCGAGTAGAATAAAAACTGGCAGTGATATTGCTTGGCAATTTTAGTAATTAATCACGTACCTATATTTTTTAACAACTTAATAAGAAACGTATTTATGTACATAAAAAATATAGGCATGAGATGCAAATATAATTTGAAAAATAGAAGACTGTATCATTCAAAAATCATTTATATTTATTGAAATATTATTTAGGAGAATCTTTAGTCATTTACAAAATTTAAAAATGAATAAAATTAGAAATCAAATAAGTTGATGAATCATGTTATTAATTGAATTATTATCATAAATTGTGATAAGGAGGTAAAAAGTTGGTGCCTGTTTATAATATGAAAACTAAAATAGTGTTTCATGCAAGATAAATTATTACCAAAATCAATTAGGTACGTGTAATGCCTATATTAAATTGAAAAATTAATAAGACAGAAACAAAGAGAATCATTTTCTGATTATAATTTGAAACACAAAATCAATTAAGAATTTCTAATCTGTTATAAAATTGAAAAATAACACGACAAAGGCAAAAAGAATAATTTTATAAAACATTTTAATCAATAACTAGTTTCATCTAGTTTTTTAATACTCATTTGTGCAATTTTATAAAATAATATTTATGATGAATCATGCTATTAATGGCACTTTTTCATCAACAACAAATGTGCATGTTTTTATATAAAATAGTAGATGTCATTAAAAAATTTGCTGTTGTTCTACTGCATTGAAACGCATAATAAACAAGAATAGCTATTTATAGATCTATTACACAATTTACAATCTTTAAATAGCTGGAAAACATTGTTTTTGATCTATTTCAATTCTGTATTCATAACAAAATTTACTTCTCTTATTACATACTCACCTCATTCATTTTATTTCCCTAAAAAAAATTATTGTTTGTAATTTAAGTACATACATACCACATACAACCAATGTTTATTCAACCGTACGCTTTTAAAATTTAAAATTGTACATTTAGTCGCTTTGCAATAAATTGAAAATGTTTCGGCATTCTTGCATTAAATCTATTCATGTATGCAGGCAGGAGTCTTTTTGAATAATGACGGAACTGAGTTTTCCGCTTACCAATTTCTTTTGTGTGCATTGTGCAAGCACAAAAATATAAATATATACAAGTATAGCATATAATACATATTTGAGGAATTATTATTTATGATGATTAATGCCGGGGCATTGCATCCACCTACATTGATGAAAATAATGTAAAATGTATTATTATTAATTAAGGAAACGAGAAAATGAGTAATGGCGCTGTGATGTAATATTCATATACCGGGTGTTCAATAAATTCTATATGAATTCGTAGATTGCATTATTTTTTATAATGCTTCTGAGAAGATATTCGCTTTGTTGTCATCATAATCTACCGATGGTATATTTTATTCTTATAATTACCACCAATTTTTGAATTCTTTTGAATGAATTCTAAAACTAATCTAATCTAATTCGCAAGTGATATGAAAGGTGTAGAGCCATCACATTATTTCGCAAGTTTTGTATATTTTGTTCACTTTTTACACCATTTATATTTTTTTCTTCATTATTGCATTGTTTCACTCTTTTTTAACATTTTCGACTGCTTAAATTTTGCTATTCTTAACACCTTTTTTATGTCTTTTGCAACATTTTTTTCTTTTCTCCGCAAAAACTAAAAAAAATGTGAAAAATAAACGAAAATTTTGATAAAAAAATCGAATAAAAAATTGCGAGAACGCTTAAAAAATCTTAAAAACTAAAATAAATGCACGAAGAGAGTGAAAATGCAAAAAAAACGCGAAAAACCACCAAAAGACATAAGGGTAATAAAAAAACGTGAATACTTTTAAAAATTAGGATAATGAGACTTGAAACCTTTGAGCCTAACTATGTATATAATTTTCGCCTAAATTTAAGGTAAAATATTGGAAATAAGTTATTTCTGAAACACTTAATAGGTATTTACATCGTTTGACTTTTTTAGCATTTTCGACTGCTTAAATTTTGCTGTTTTAACACTTTTTCACGTCTTTAGCAATATTTTCTCCCTTCTCCGTAAAAATTCTAAAAAATGTGAAAAATAAGAGAAAATTTTGATAAAAAATTGGAATAAAATAGTTGCAAATTGCGAGAACGTCTAAAAAATTTTAAAAACGAAAAATGGATACAAAAACAACGCAAAAACCACCAAAAGATACAAGAGTAATAAAAAAACGTGAATAATTTCAAAAATTAGGTTAATAAAACTTGAAACCTTTAAGTGTAACCATGTATATATAATTTTCGCTTAAATTCAAGGTGAAACATTGAATAAATAGTTATTTATGGAACACTCAGTAGGTATAACGCGAAGAATAAAATCAAATCTTGCAATCAAGATCTTTCAAATTGAATGACGCACATGAGAAAAATTGTTTGAGTTTTTCTATTTTATGTTATTCGCAATTTTTCTTTCTATTCGTCACTAAAACTACAAAATAGAAAATTAGAGAACATTTAGGAAAAAATATCAAAAGTCACGAAAAATTGACAAAGAACTGGAATAAGACAGCGGCAAATTACCAACAAGTTTGAACAAAAAACGAAAAAAGGCAAAGAGAGTGCGAATATTCAATAAAACACACAAAAAGAATTAAAAAAAAAAACGAAAATATGTAGTTTTCGAATAAATTTAAGGTAAAACAGACAAATAGTTATTCATGCAACACCCAGTAGGTATAACATATAGAATAAAATTAAATCTTGCAATCAAAACCTTCTAAATTGAATGACGCAAATGAAAAATGACATACATATATTGCTTTATTTATGATTCAATTTTAAAACCATCCCTGCGCGCATAATGAAGGTGCGTGTAATATGTTGTCACTAAAAGTAAATGACACACAATAAACCGGCGAATTTGAATAAAAATATACTCGCATATATAAAAAGCGGTTCCATGTGGATGTGGATTAAATAAAAATGTGACTCACGACGAATAAAGTCATTAATTAAATTTTATGCTGTATAAAATTCGAGCGCTGTAAAATATATAGGACAAATTGTAACCCAGAGAGAAAAAAATGCGCACAAAACAATCTCTGTGTTTGAAGACGTTTACAAATTAGAGCGATAAATTTTCCAAACACTTCCAGTGGTGTTGACGATTGCCGGCGTGCAAAAACTAACGAATTTTGAAGAGCGAAGAAAACGAACAGAGTGACACAAACACGCAGGAGTGCAGTGTGACAATTATACGCGCGCATAAAATCTGCTTACTTAATCAATGATTTAATAGATAATTAGCGCATGAGATATCTCCTCTCTCTCTACTTCGTTAAAATTCGTCGTGCGATCATTTCATCCACACGATCTTTCGGTATAGTATAGAAATAGCCAATATGAAGTTCGTGGCGGTCTAAAAATAATGACAACTAACATTTTGCTAGTTTCCTTGCGATCTGCGGCTTTACTACATTCATTTTACGCATTTGCTGGAATTATCGCGAAAGTGCCGCCGTTAAATTTGCATTTAATTGAAAAAACAAACGAAAAAAGGTGCTAATGCGATTTGCGAGTTGAAAGTACATTAATAATAACAACGAAACGAAGGATAACAAATATATTCTGCATACTGCATTTACACATACATAATAATGCATAATTAATTAACTTTTCGGTGGTGGGTGCATACACAGACACATTTAGAAAACAAAAGCAAAACGTAATCAGCCTCATATATTCACATGCACTTTTAATTAAACTGTTGCTGTATCTAACAAAATCCTAAACGGAATTTATCGTCTCGCAAGCGATTACGTTATATACATATATATAGATATATAGCTATATATGCATACGTATTTGATGGAAATTATTAATCGCTTGGTGTTCATTAAAATTTGTGTATACGTCTGCTAATGGACGTTTGGCCTTTAGCGAAATTATTAATGTGCTTTCAACACACACCGCGCGCGCTTTAAATAATATGTGTGTGTCTAAATACAATGTGTTATTTTCTTAGGAATTGTTTTTACTTATAATACACTGTTGTATACTTGTGCGTCGAATCATTTATTAATAGATAGATAGTTTATTTATTTTTTATACTACGAAAATCATGTCTTTGGAGAGTAGTTCTATACATTCGTCGGAGGTAAGATTATTGTCATTATTTTTGACTGGCTTGTTTGTTAAATATTCATGCTTCCCATGCTTACCGTTTCATTACTATATGCATTATAAATAAATCAATGAACATCTTTGTCGTCGTTGATTTTTTATTATTATGTAACATCGTCGTCGTCGACGTAATTCAGCGCTTTTAAACTCCAGACCTTTCCTACTAAAAGCACATTGCGCTTTCACGTACAATATTTTACATNTCGTCGTCGTTGATTTTTTATTATTATGTAACATCGTCGTCGTCGACGTAATTCAGCGCTTTTAAACTCCAGACCTTTCCTACTAAAAGCACATTGCGCTTTCACGTACAATATTTTACAAGTAATGTTTACGATAGTTGACATTCTGCTCGAGTGCCGCCTGGCACTACATACTACCGTATGAAATTCCTTCCTATACCACCACCCATCGCTTGATGTTAACAGCAGAAAAATTACATTTTCAACATATGCGTCCATTTTGAATTAAATTAAATTAAAGAATGCATATGAGAGATAATTATAAATAAAAATACTTGACATTGGTTGGTTGCCATTAGAATTTCACCGACATTTAAAATATGTTTCACTTTGGCATATGTAGATATTTTAAGCGTACACAACACAACACAACCATTGAAACAGAAGAAAAATAGTGTGGAATTTTATATTAAGCCATGGTGTACTTGAATGAATAAATTAATTATTTGCTTGTCTAATTAGTCATCCTCAATTTTCCTTTTTTTATTTAAAATATATTTCACTTTGGCTATAGGTTTGGCAACTAAGTAATTGCGGATTTGTTCAATGAAATAAAAGAGTTTTTTTTAATAGAAAAAACTTTAATCTATTAAATATTTTTCGTTTTGTTCGATGACCTATTATCATCTTTCTGATGGTTTTAATTTTATCTTTATTATGCTCAACTGGTATCGTTAAGAGAAAAATCTCTGAAACGGAATTTTCAAACCAATTTCGGCATTACCTTTCTTTGAAGGCTTCATTACCATACACGTTACGTAACTTTTTGGCGGCTTGCATTGCGTTCTTTCTTTTACAGAAGTCAAAGGCAAAATATAGAGAAAATGTTCGTTTTTGCACTCCATGTTAATGTTGAGGTAAAAAAACACTTTGAGAAAAATTTACGCACCGAACTTATAAAACTAGGTTAGGATGACAGCTAACATATATAAGAAGAAGAAGATTATAACATTTATGGATATCCTAAAAATGAGAGCGAAAAGCATCTATAACTGAAATCGGCAATTACTTAGTTGTCAACCTGATAGATATTTTAAGCGCACAAAACAACTAATAAAACAGAAGGAAAAACCGTGTAGAAATTTATTGAGGCATGTTTGATTAATAATTTTTCACCAATTTTCATTTTTTTAATTTTAAATATGGTCCATTTTTGCAAATGTATAATAGATATTTTTAGTGTAGAATTTTATTGAGGTATGGTGTGATTCAATCAATAAACTCGCGTGAAATTGGAAATATACTTGGCGAAAATTCATTACGCGCAAGACAAATCGAAAACGCTTTTATGGGATTTGCAATGAGAGAAAATATTGGCGTTTTTTATGTGTCACTCTTTAAATAGATTTCAATAATCGTCTATTTTTAAATATTAATTCAATTAAGATTAATGCAATATTCTAATTTATGCAAAGAGAAACAATTTATGCCGAATGCCAACATTATACGATTCGTATAATTTCTAATAATATGATTTGCTTCTGACAAGTTCTATGGTAATTATTGCATCGACGTCTACTAAATTTATAATAAACAGGTTATAAATAAGAATTATTTTAGATTCAATTCGATTATTTAACTAATTAATAAGTCACAAAAGATTCAAGCAAATACTTATCAGGAATAATCTATATTGGTATATAAATTTTCTAACATTCAAGGAGATTCTTAATTCCTTGGGGGTAGAAATAATATAATCTTTACTTAAAGAATTATTGCAATGGTTCAATTATTTATTATGCATAATTGTTAACGTTAAATATCATTTATTTTTATAAGAAATCTATTCAACTAAGATTAAAGTAATATTTTAATTACATAAATATATGTAAAAAGAAACAATTTATGCTGAATGCTAAAATTATACGATTCCTATTTTCTAATAATGTGATGTGCTTGTTTCTGACAAGTTCTAATTATTGCATCCACGTCTATTAAATTTATAATACTGGGGCTATAAATAAGAATTATTTTGGATTAAATACGATTCTTTAATTAAAATCACATATTAACCAATAATAGGTATCATTTAACGAGATTCTTTGTGCCTTAATGGTAAAAATCACAAAATCTCTTTTCATAGAATTATTACAAAATTTCAATTAGGTAATTACGCATAATTGTTAATGTTAAGATGCAGCTAATTATATTCATTTTTAAGTTAAATCTATAAATTACTTAAATCTAGAAAGAAACAGTTTATGTGGAATGACAAAATTATACGATTCCTATTTTCTAATAATGTGATGTGCTTGTTTCTGACATGTTCTAATTATTACATACAGTCTGTTAGATTTATAATACTGGGGCTATAAATAAGAATTATTTTGGATTCAATACGATTATTTAATTACTTAATAAGTTATTACCACGAAAATTAATTTTCACAAAACAAAAATCACATACTAATCAATAATAGACTTTTATGGTAAAAATCATAAAATCTCCTCTCTTAGAATTATTGCAAATTTCACTTAGGTAATTATGCAAATTTTTTTTGAATAAATGTTGAGATGCAGCTAATTATATTCATTTTTATAATAAATCCGTAAATTACTTAAATGTACAAAGAAACAGTTTATGTGGAATGCCAAAAAATAATACGATTCGTATTTTCTAATAATGAGATGTGCTTCTTTATGACAGTTTTTAATTATTGCATCTAAGTTTGCGAAATTAATAATCTATGAACTATAAATAAAAATTTCTTTGGATACAGTACAATTATTTATGTACCAGCTGGGCCAATAAGTCATGACCAATTTTCTTCTTTTAATTTAGAAAGATTTAGAATATTTTGGAGTTACCACCGCTTGGTGAATCATAATAGGAATATATAGAAAGATATATAATTACAATTGAAGGATTCACAAACAGTTTCGATGATGACCTAAGGTTTAAAAGCATCAATTTATTATTCTTTTAATTTTTATTTTATGGATGTTATGCTTGTGAATCTTACATATATAAATAGTTCTATTAAAATAGATACATTTTCACTTAATAATAATAATAAACTCTTCGTTGTTGGTTAAACATTTTTTGTAACATTCAATGAGATTGTCAATGCGTTTGCTTTAGAAATTATAGAATCTTGACTCAAAAATTATGTACTTCCCACAAAAAGTATGCATCATTTTTGAGGTTGATATAATTAGATTTAGAAATCATTTATTTTTAAAATAAATCCATTAAAATAAAATTAATACAGTATTTTAATGATTTGAATACATAAAAGAATAGTTGGTGTTGGTGCCGATTGCCAAATTTCTACGAGACGTATTTTCTAATAATAAGTGTTTGTTTATGTTTTAATTGTTGCATTGATGTTTGCGATGTTAACTACCAACTATATTTTACTTATTCATAGAAAGATTGAAATTGGAAAACAAGCATATATGCGAATCCGAATTATTAGAATAAGTAAATATTATGTTGTTTTATTTTAATACTTATCTGATTTATTTTTTAAGAAATCTTCTGCTTTATCATTTACTTCAATAGAAAACAAAATGGATAGGATAATCCATCTTTTTGAAATAATTACAGACAACGTGAATCCAAGAAATATCAATCTTGAATAATATTTTAGAATATGCAGTTTATTTTTGGATATATTGATAATACTACTATTAAATATTATCAGACAGGGTCTAATTTAGAGACTCTCGAGCTTCTTTTAATATTTTTTTAACATAATAATAATACAAGTTAAATATTAGCGCCTAATTTATAGATTTGTCATTTTTTTTCCTAATCCAGATTAAATTTAGAATACAAACTTATTTATTACCATCCTGTAATTGCGCTATTGTTTTTCTAAATTATTAATGTACATTTAAAAAGAACTAGAATATAAAAATTTTGAATGATATTTTAGAATATGCAGCTTATTTTAGGCCTTACTGATAATTTAAGTTAAATACTACTACTAAATATTATCATACTAATAATGCAAGAATATCAGCGCTTAATTTAAAGATTTGTGTCCAAGGTAAATCAAGAATAAAAACCCATTCATTACCCTGTAGTTGCGTTACTGGTTTGCTAAAATATTAATGTACATTTAAAAAAGAACTATATATTTTTGGCCATACCGATAATTTAACTTAAATCCTACTACTAAATATTATCAGCCAGGGTCTAATTTAGAGACTCTCGAGTCTCTTTTTAATATATTTTTGATCATACTAAAAATACAATTTAATTATCAATACTTAATTAAAAATTTGTTATTTGTTTTTTCTTCCAGGTTCAGATTAAATCTAAAATATAATTCCATTTATTACCACCCTGCAGTTGCGCTACTGATTTGCTAAATTATTAATGTACATTTAAACTAGAAAATAAAAAACTTGTACACTAATCCATAATATACTCTTCTTTGTAGCTTATTTACTTTTTCCAGAGAGCTTCTCAATGCTTTGGTGGTTTCTTAAAAAGCAAAGAAATATTGCAGCGTTTCAATTATAAAATGCATAATAATTGTAGATGTTGATATACATAATACATTCAATTAACATGTAATTTTAATTACTTAAATATATAAAGACACAGTTACTGCTGAATGGCGAATAATATATACGATTCGTATTCGCAAATAAGATGTGTTTGCTTATGACAGGTTTTAATTATTCCATCGACGTTTAATTAATTTCTGAATATGTTCTTTATTTTGTTGTAATTAATTACGTGTTTATTTAAGTAAATTGAAAATTGCGCTGTTTTAAAGCAGCAATAAAATCCAATTATTATTCTAATTGCGGTGAGTTCATAAGGCGCGGACATGAATGTAGTAAAATGTCTATGTTTAGAATGAGAATGTATGGCGGTTACACACTAACTAAACCATTATGTATAAAAAAAATCCCATACACAATTGGATTATGTAAAAAGCAGCATTTTTAATGCGGGCTTACATTGTTTTTCATTTTTGTAGAAGCGGACGTATTTAAAATGTTATTATACTGCTGATGTATTTCACATTTCCTCCATATAATATTTAAGAGAAAATACATTGTGTATACCTATGTATAAAAAAATTACATTTAATAATGCTTATTATAAGTTACTTAGCATTGAATTTGCGGTATGCTAATGGAACAACACCGAAAAGAATAGCACCAATTTTTTTTTATATTCATTCATGATTATTTAGCATAAATAAAAGTCTATTTATATATCATTTATGGCCTGTGCGGATTTATTGTATTTGATTTGTTTGAGTATTTTTACTGGTGGTGGCGATTTCATGCAAATCAATACGTTAAATAATTTTAATTGACTTGATAACATAATTCTAAAATGTATTAATTACAATTGAGAATATAATATTTCGCATTTGGTGAATTTATAGCTTACTTAGCATTAAATTTATGGTAGGCTAATGGAACAACACCGAAAAAAATAGCATCAATTTTTTTATGTTCATTCATGATTATTTAGCATAAATAACAAGTCTATTTATATATTATTTATAGCTTGTGCGAATTTATTGTATTTGAATTATTTGATGTAAACAGTTTTTATATTTCTTGAATTTCTAAAATATATTAGTTACACTAAATAATACTATAGTCGTTGTCCAATTTCCAACTCCGAAGCGAATAGCATATTTTTTTATTCTCATTCATGATAAATTAGAATAAATAAAAGTCTATTTATACATCATTTATGACCTATATGCGAATATATTTGAATTGTTCAACCATTTTTACTGCAATTGACTTGTGGTGGTAATTTCATGCAAATGAATGCGTTGAATAATTTTAATGCACATGTTGCAAACAAGTTTCACACTTCTTTAATTCCTAAAATATAGTTGTTACAATTAAGACTTGATTAGCTGATGCTAATGGAACAACTCTGAAATGAATAACAGTTTTTTACTTTCATCCATGGCCTATGCGAATTTATTTCAATTATTTGACTATTTAATGCAAATGTATGTGTCAAACCATTTTAAAAACTTCACATATTTTTATTCCTAAAATTTATAAATTACAATCGCTGGCATTTCTTGCATAAGATATTTAATATTAAATAGGCGGCATTCTAACGCAGCAACACCATGTTTTTAAAAGTTTCATTCATGATTATTTAGCCTACCTAAATAAAAGTCTATTTATACATATGATTTATGGCCTATATACGAATTCATTTGAATTGTTCGAGCATTTTTGCGAACGAATGCGTCGAATAATGTTAATATGCGCACATGCTGCAAACAATTTTCACACTTCTTTTAATTCCGAAAATATATTAGTTACAATTAAAACTATAATCGCTGGCATTTCGTGAACGCTCCACATTCCTTAAATTATTTCGACTGTGCGCGCAATACTATAACGTCTGATGAAAATTCCCTCACTATATATATATAATTTGGCGGATATTTTATCTAATAGAACTTTTAACTTAATTAGTTTCGATAATTTTCAGTGTCGAAGGTATATATCGGTGTTAATTGAGAAATGTCGAGCAATTTAATTAAAACGTACGGCGACTAAATAAATTAAATAACTCTCAGCGAAATTACATTCCAGACAGATATTATTGGAAATATTTGTGTAGGTGTGTATATATTTTATTCATAATTATTCAATTGAAACAGACTATTTCAACGAATTGCGATAATGCATTAATATAACATGCTGATTAAATTTCATAATATTTACGGCCATTGCGCTGGCATCATTAGTTAAATTGAATTAATCCCAGTTTGAATTCGTGGAAATATTCGACATGTTGTATTGATCGACTAACTACAGAAACACAGATGTTGACGTTTTCGGTTAGATCTTATTAGACGTGACACTATAACGACAAGTTTCGTCGAATCTATAAGTGATTTTTAATGATGCTCGTCTGCATCGCTGCATCAAAATAATAAAAAGAAAACGCGGCGCTTAAAGTATTCTTTAACTAATGAAAAACGCGATTTAACATTTATAGAACTGCTATTTTTGTAAGTAAAGTGTTTTGTAATTATTTTTAATTTTACTTTGCTTACCATAGAAATGTGAAAAATATCTTTACTCTAATTATTTTACTCATGTAAATCACTCTTATTTCCAAACTACAACTAATAATAAAAGGCTATTAATTCTATTTGTTATTAAATTTTAATAAATTTTAAATAAAGATTGTGCTCACAAAGAAACATCGCTTACTACGCACGGTATATTTATTGCTCCCGACAAACATTTAGTAAACGTCCAACAAGCAGATGCTTCGTCGTTTTATGAAACTTTCGAACGGAATGAAGATGGTTTACCGCTAATTCGAGTATTCTCTTATTTATCGCAGCCAGAGAAAGAGAAACCGGTCGAGTTTATATTTTATAATAAATCAATCTAAAACTGAAAGGTACAGTTAGTCCAGTCGAAATATAATAAAGTAAATAAACAAATATACTTACATCTTGTATAGATATAATTGTAAAAAAAGATAATACGAATTGTAAGTAATCTGGACACAATTAATTAATATAATATTAATTATGTCCGTCGTCCCTGCCACCGTCTGATGCAGTTACTCTCTTCGACGACATGTTTTTTCTGTTTCCATAACAACCGCATCCAAAGCTCACTTGATTATCTAGCTTGATCAGCTATCTTGATATTTCTAATCCTACACATTTTCTAATATTAAATCTTTTGAATAAAATCTTGAAAAAAAGGATAAACTATATAAAGTTAAATTTGAAACAATAAAAAAATGTCAACTTAATGCAAAAATTAATAATTTCTCTTATAAACCCAATATCTTGATTATTTATTATAAAATGAATAATTACTCCGGCACATATAAATAAAGCATGACATTGCCAAGTAGGACAAACTGTATTAACACCTTACAAATTAGATTGCATAAAATATACTCTTGAAATGCATCGTAATTGTTGACTTTTGTGTACTTGAAGCAAACTAAGCGATAGAATGG
>JARJDW010007120.1:0-10020 GCA_030264715.1 Adinopsis sp. GC000173 | reverse complement strand
AGTAAATTATAAATAATCGAAAAATAGGTATATGTAACTTAAGTAGATTAATAACATAGTTTAAGAAATAGGCGAGCTAGGCGAGCAATATGATGAAGGGTGAGGTCATCATATAACTTGCATGTTTTTTTTAATCGTCAAGTTACTTACTAATCGGCATTAATTGCTCGCAATAATTAACAACCATCAGCAATTCATTATATCCGTACATTTATGTATAATTCTTTTTATAAGCGATTATTTTTTAGCAATTAACATTAATTCCATTTACTGGAAGCATTTTTCGCGGAAATTTCTTATTTACAGTTTACTATATCCGTAAGTTTATCGTTTTATTGAAAAATCGTGATTTTTTGTAAAAAATCTTACACTTTGCTCACAATAACTGTGATTTAACAATATACAGGGCATTGATATGTAGATAGCATTAGGCGTTTGTTCATTTTTTCAATTCACAATTAAAACGCTAATCGCTGGTAAATATTTTCGTGTTCGCTGTGGAAGTGAAAGTCGTCGTGGCATTTTTCGAACGCACATCACAAAAATGAAACAAACGAATACCAGCAGCAAACGCAGAAGGAGGAGAAGAAGACGACGACAACAAAAAATACAATCGCTGTAAATTCTTTAAATAATAATATTAAAAAAAAACACTATATTTGTGTCGTAAATGACCTTGACAACCGGCAGCAACACGACGACTACTTACTTCCATGCTGCCGTTTTTTTTCTGCCTCTACATTTCCTACAACTTGCCAGTTATGCATGACGTAGAGCAGCGAATACACAACAGCAACTAAAAAAAAAAACGAATGAATATACACATACATGTATGCATACACACACTCTCGGCCGGATTCCCATACCCATACACGAATATAATTCAGTCAATTCGCGTCTTCGACGTGGAAAACGTTACCTAACGGAATGTAATTAATTTAATCTACGTACACGTCCAAGCGAAAGAGACGAGACGAGGCGACGTCGTTCGTGGCGGGCGCGCGCGAAAGTGGGAAGGAAGAAGTAAGCAGAAGAAGAAGAAGAAACCAGCAGCAGCCCCGAGCGCCGTACACGAGGAACGCGCGCTCTGCGCTCGCATATATAACGTTTTGTGTATGTAGTGTTTTCGACGCGCGAACACAAGCCCTCTTGCAACAAACCGATCAGTGATCGAACGGCCGTCGACGGCAAAAAATGCACAACGTTTCGGTTCCGGCGTGCTGTTGGCATTGTTGTTTGTTGTCGCGTGTGTTGTTACTACTTGCATTCTAAACCATTTCCATCACCGATTGTTTTTGTGTAAGTGTTATGTGGCTGCCTACAAACAAACGAATCGGTTTTTCACTAATTCTCGACGCTAATTTGAATGATTACAGTTAGCGCAGAAATTCCATGTATTTTACGCAATTTAAATTGGGTTTTTATCACAACAATTTGTTGTTAGTGTTCATCAAAGTTTCCTAAATTATCGGAATTTTACATCGTGTTTTATGTTATTTGTTATAATCACGATATGTACACTATTAAATTAGCAGCATATTGTTGATTGACATTTATCTTAGTAGAATAAAATCCAGCTGATGATAATGATAATGAAATACGAATTAAAATTATGTATAAATATATCTACATATATTTCATTAAGGATGCTGATTGAGTTGTCTATATATGCTGTCATCGATAAAATATTTATAAACGTAATTTAGTTATTTCAAATGTATTTGCGTATACTGATAAAATTAACCATTTTGCATTTTTCTGCTTTTTTATCAGCTACGTTTTTTCAAACAATATTTTTTTGCAAATTAATTTATTATACGGCAACAAACAAATTTATCGTTATTATTACATTTTTTGCGTGTTATAAGCATTTTGTAATAAAAAAGCTGTATTTTATTTAATTATTTGTAAATACTATTTTTATTGTTGCTATTTAGAGTGCTAGCAACTTTTCTTAGTGATAATTGAGTTACTTATATGTACATAATCTATATTGATTGTATTGTAAATTTTATTTATGTTAACCATTTTGCATTTTTTACGCTTTTTTATCAATTTTATTTTATTATTATTTTACGACAACACACAAATTATTACTTTTTTGCATTTACAAGGATTTTGTGATAAAAAATTTGTATTTTATTTAATTTTTTGTTAACACTCTTTTATAGTTCTTGATTTTTTACTAAACTGCTAGTAATGTTCCATAATTTACTGATGATTGAGTTGCCTATATCACCATTTCCAATTTTAATTGTATTGTATATTTTACATTTTATTTTTGTTTCAATTTTTATCAGTCAGGTACGTTTGAAACAATATTTTTGCAAATTAATTTACGATAAAAAAAAACAAATTTATCGTTTTTATATACATAAAAACATTTTTTTGCGTTATAAATATTTATGATAACCAAAATTTATATTTTTATATTTTAATTAAAATATTAAATGCTTATATTTATGCATATACATTTATAATAAATTGAAGTCAATGAGAGAAATAAAAAGAATTTGCCTGCCTATTGAGCGCACGAAGTGTGTCGTACTAGGCGTCTCTTCATTGCGCGTTTCATTAGCGAGATATTTTAAGGTGTGCTGTCGATGGTGAATTTTTCACCGCTTAGTCGTCCACTTTCAATCATTTTTTTTCTTCTTAGATTTCAATTGCGTTATCTTTTGCATTGCAGATCCGTACTGGAGGGCGATGTAATCAGCGCGCGACGACGAAAAAACGCACACCGCCCGTTCTACACGGTGAGTAAACACACACACACACATTTCGTATCACTCTGTAGATAAGAGTAGATACGTAATTGAATGCGCACATCCGCGATCGATCGTCGCCGATTTTTAGATTATTATTTATTTCCAAATACCGCGCTGATGATTCATCCACGATAAATCAATTGTTCATTTTTATATATATATATCTAAATATAAATAAACATTGCTGGCTTTCTAATTTTTCGTTCGTCAGAAAAAATCCTACACAAACATTCACATTATTAATGTTGTTTGTGTGTGTTCTTTTTTGCGCGATTGAATAGGAAGCATCTTTGCCCACAAGATAAAGTTTCACTTAATTTAATAATTGTTACGTAAACGGTCGATGTAAATGAGGTTTTTAGCGAGGATTCATTCGTTCGGTTCGTTCGATTCGTTGAATGCGTGAAAGCGTGCGTTTTTATAAAATGTGACTGTGAGTAGTAATGTAGTGTGATTGAATGGATGGTAAAAACTCGATGAAATTGCCTTTGGGGGTTCGTTGTATTATACATCACCGCCCTTTACACTAAAATTGCTAATAAAGTTGCCTATACACCATTGTTGCCCCGGCATCGATAGATTAATGAATCGCGTTAGGCAACACATTACACATGATGTGTGAGGTGAATAATCATCGCATGTAATTTGTTGTATAATCCCTCCTCTGAAAACGGCCGATTTGCAATGCAAATGCCGCCTCCCTAGCCTACCCTCCTCCTCCCAAACCACCACCTACCCAAAAACGCATTAACATATTTTTACCAAAAACTACATCGCAATTAATCTCACGTAATACATCATCGGCTCATTGTGCATGTGTGCGCGCGTCTATTTCTCCTCCGCACAAACACACACACACTACACATTACACAAAAACGAAACTTTAACAAAACGCAAAAAGCGTGCCGAACACCGTGGAAACAATGAAGTATGAAAGGTTGTCTATGTGGGTGCGCGCAGCGTATTATGTGCGATGCGAAACTTGGCGAAAAGTTAAACAAAAGCGCGCCCGATGATATATCGTACTTGATGAAATCGTGTCGCAGGGCGTTACACTACGTTGCTGGAGGGTGATTTACATGCATCATGAGTTGCCTGCCTATAGGGGACTTGTTACACGAAATGCAGCAAAACAGGCATTTTCAGGTTGTTCGAATCTTGTAATCCCAACAACATTTATTCGTAACTTTTTAATGTACTTGTCGTAGTAGCGCGCGTTGTAATATATGATATATGATATACTTGACGAAATCAGAAGATGATTTACATGCATCATAGCCAAATATTTCAGATTCGAATCCTATTCTCACAAAATGATTTCATTTTTATAGTTTACTTGTTGTAATATACCGTACTTGATGAAATTATATTAGCAAGGCGTTACAATACGCCGGTGCAAAAACAAGCCATGTTACACGAAATGCGGTAAAACACTACTTTTCGTTTTTCCTCTCATCGCAGATTCAAATTATGTACCTCCAGCAACATTTCTTTTTCTGGGTGATTTATCCACATCACAAGTGCAACAAAAACAAATACTTTTTGTCTCTTAATATTCAAATCTTGTACCCACCCACCCAACAACAACAACATCATTTTCTAACAACTTTAATTTAGTAATATTATCACAAATTTTCCCATTCATTATGTCGCCCGCCCGCGCGCGCTAACTTTTCTATGTCGCAGCGCAAAAAAGCCGCCGCCGCCGACACAACAATTACATTATAATCCGGACTGTGCCGCGTTGTTGTTTTTTTTTTGTTATGCGGCGCGCGCGCGCTCGGAAAAAAACATTTCGAACGAAGCCGCTGCCGCCACGCATGAATTACAATGGATGGCGCTTTAACACCACACCGTCGACGACAGTGGCTTAAAACATTTTTTGCATTTTTTTTTCAGCCGTCGGCCGCAACATCGACAAGAGCGCAAAAAGTTTTTGGTTGTTGCGTTGTTATAGTTGGCGGATGAGTGGAATTTATGTTTCGCTGTTGGTTTTTTTTTACAAAAAAAGTGCTGTATAGTAGTAGTAGTTCTTTCCAACTGCGTATTAACGTGATTTATTTCAGTTGCTAAATAGTAATTTTTGATATTAAGCTTATTATTTACAATAGAAATTTTTTTATTAAAAATAAAACACAAAATGCCTATTGTTTGAATTCAAACCTGCGACCTTTAAAATTGTAACGCCTACTATGTTACCATTCAACCACAAGCTACTTATAATTAATGCATTTAAAATTAACAATACAAATAGGGGGATGGCAGCAAAGCAAACCAAGACGTGTTTGCTAGGTTGCCTACTAGCACGCACGCAAAACTTGTAATATGCCAACTTTACAACGCGAAATTGATTTTCCGCGATAAATTCAATTAAGCGCTCTCTCGGTGGTGGAAATTCATGCAATATTTACACAAAATGCGTCATCGTCAACTTTCTCGCGATGCGATGGAGAAAAATTCACTCGCGCGCGCGAACTGGAGTGGCAAATCAGCGCGTCGCGACGCGAGTATTTTCCAAACTCATTATCGAAGTGTCAAAGCTTCGCGAACGTATGCGCGCCGCTCGTACACCACCCCATCCCCACAACCTACAACACACAATTTACTCTTTTTTTTAAATATAATATTAAATTTCTTGTATGCAGCCGGCGACGCGAAATTTATTGTTTTTAATCATCGGTATAGCGGCGACGGCGTTGTTTGTTGGGGTGGTAGATGGCGGCACGTCACGTATAAATAGCATTAGTTTTATTGCGTCAAAAATGCAAACAGCGTTCAATTAATTCACAAATTGGTTAATTCGCATCGGACGTGATTTAAATAAGCTAATTACTGATTTATGTCAACGTAGGCTTAGCGGTATAGTATATGAGACAGCTTTTACATTATATAAAAGGGATCACGTTTCAATCCAATTTAGAGTGAGAATGTTTTATTCAATTTTTCTGATCCTGTATGACAATATAGCCCTTGCGCGCTAATTACTGAACTATATCAATGTAGCTTAGTGGTTTGGAGGTATAAGAGATAGTATATGTACTCACTTACTTTATAAAGGTACCAGGTTAGATTGCATTTTATGGAAAGTACAACAATATTTTATCTAATGTTTGCATACCTTGTATAGTAAGTAATACGTCGGCTAGTGTTAAATAATAAGCAATTTTGCACACTTCATAATATTTACTTCTTCCCGGGTTAAATTAGCCAATTTCAAATATGTAGGGTTTAGAAAAGTTTCAATTTCGAAGCCAGTAGGGTGTGACAATATTTTATTCAATTATTAGACTCGTATGTAGGCTAGTGTTAGTTGTAGGCAATTTTATATACACCATGGCTCGATTTTCGCTTCTTACTAATTTCCAAGAGGCTAATTACTGAGTTACATCAACCTAGCTTAGTGGTTGAATGTATCTAAGTAGAGTTAAATTATATGCAATTTTGTATGCGAGGCGAAGATAGGCTTTGAAAAATTGGCAACTTTGAATCCAGTAGAGAGTTAACGTATATAACAAATGTATTATTCAATTTTTTTACACACGCCCTGTATAACAATGCGTCGGCTAGTGTTAGTTGTAGGCAATTTTGCATATACGTTGCGGGCTCCGATCAGGGGTGTAATAAATCAGCGTGAGCGACATCTTGTGTACTTGGGCGGCGTTTTTGTTACGGTGGCAATTTAATTGTATTGTTGCGTTTGTGTGTAGAAATGGCGATCATTTATCAACATCAAAAGCGATGTAACGTCCGAGCGATCATCCTTTCCACCCGCTGTCGTTTTGATAAATAATATTCGGATGGCTATTTACAATATTTCGCATTGCTCGCTGCTGCTCCAACGACACAACCTAAATGTTTGCGCGTTCGATTAATAATACAAATAATGGAATCTGTCGCATTTCGAAGACATTTTAGTGTTTAATTTGTTATGTAGATCAGAAAATTTATATTTATATCTTTTAGCGCAGAATCCAGAGCATAAATAATACGTGTTGTTTCGCCACCATTACACTCGAGATTGTTGTAATGCGGGCGCGTGTGTATTAATGGAGCCGTCTCACCACCACGCGCATATGGTAAAAAAAATGTATATACACATAAAGCCGGATGCGTGAAGTTGAGCGGTCCGGCCATCAATCATCCGCGCCCATTGTCTCCTCTCGCTGGCCCTTCAGATGCTCTCGCTGCACTCCACCCACACCACCGTATATACGCGCCATGTAGACAACACACATTACACCGCGCTAATGGATGATGCTAATTTCGGCAAATGGCACACAATAGCAAATCGAAAAATTATTCATACATACACTCCACCGTAGTACACCGAACGAAGCGATTTCATTAAATTTATTGATATTGCTAACGTTCGCTTTAACATAATGCGATCGCTCAATTTGTAGTTGTAGGCAACACATTTAACGTAATATAATTACAGTCCGCACGATTTATCGTAATATAACATACTTTTCTAATGCAAACTCATCAAATATCAATGTTTATTTTATTTGTTTGCTGGATATATGTATTACAAACATTACTAATTCGTATTATTATGTGAATGTATGATAGCACACTTAGCGTTAATTTTAACTATGGGCAGGTAGTTCTGTCATTGATTATAAAAATTAAATTTACATTATTGAGATGTAGAGGTCGCAACTATAATGACATTTATGAATTCATCCGAAGGTTGCAATGTCTATGGTTGCAATATCTTAAATCCTGGCGTGTGCTCGCAATCTTCTGAAAATTCCGCTGAATTAAATAAAGTTTGAGGTGTACATCTCATAATCGTAGATGATTTGAGACATAGACATTTGAGATGTTGAAACATGAGTATCAGTTTGTAAATGTCATTAGTTGCGCCCTCTATAATTCAAAACGTTGGCGCATGTATGGTACTGTACAATAATTTGAATTTGGCAGTGACTGTTTATTATCATGGCGTATTGTTGTCGCGATCGCGTGTATTTTACCGTTCTTGTGCGCTGGAAAACACGTTTGTTGTAATTAGTCGACGCTGGTGTTAATTACTAACGACGTCATGTTTTTTTAGGTATGAAATTTCGTAGAAAATCACCATCATTCCAAACATGTCATCGGCGAGTTGACAGCGCATAGTGTTGAGAATACATCGTGGTGCATTAGCTGCTGAAGCAGGCCCCGCAGCATCAGCATAATGGGCGTCCTGACGCGCCGTCGTTCCTTCCTGATCAAGCTGGTGGTGGTGCTATCAACGGCATGGTTCACGATCGCCTTCCTGCTCTACTCGGAGAACCAGCAGGCGGATGGTGGTAACAGCATCAACAACAACAACAACGGCGGTGAACCGCGCATCGCACTGCCCGACAATGCGCTCGAACGCGTTCAGCCATTCAAGGCGAGCGTTGTCGCATCGTCGTCGGAGCACGCCAAGCAGCGGAAGGACGATGGGGGCGGTGTGCTTGCACCGCCGCAGAATATGGCAGGCGCCGGGGAGATGGGCAAACCGGTTGTTTTGCCAGCGAATTTATCAGGTGCGTTTCTCATCTCTTATTTTCCAACAGAGCATGATCGATGGCAATTAACATGTGTAGCAGCAAACACTAAAGGAGAACAAGGAAATTATTCATATTTCTTAAACGTTAAAGAATGTTTTTGGGCGCGGATATCTTTGTGTTTTGGATTTTCAAACAATTTTGATTGAAAATGGCTAAATTAAAGAAAAACATTTCAAAATTTATGTTATAAAATTAATGGCACACTAAAATTACTAAAAAAATCATTTTTTAGACGCAACTAGTTTTGATTAAATTTTTGCATTTTTGTGCAAAAAGTACAACCTGAAAGCTTAAAAAAAATGCAAAGAATTTTTGTTTGTTTAATCGAAATTGTTGATTTTTTTTGGAACGGTGCGTTTATCGTTTGTTTTTTTATGCCGGGGATGTTATTAAGCCATTTATGTAAAATTCCACATTCCTATCAGCATCAACGACAACGTTGTTGTTGTGTTGCTATCATGGACGGTACACACACATACACATACAGATACATATACACCCGAAAAATATCTGGAAAATTGTGCCCGCTCGTCGCGTTCGCGCCGTTTCTATCGAATTTTGTAATGTCCCAAGTGTAGGAAGCAATTTCCTACATTCTATTATACAGCACGGTGTGTATCTGTATAAATATAGATAGATACGGCGTTGTTTGGGCTGGCTGTGCTGTGCTGCTACTCTGCTGCTCCTGATAACAGCCGACGATAACGATTTCCTCCATTCTTCGAACGTCCCGTCGTTCCCCATCCGATTTTTCTTCACTGCTTTTTACGTATTTTGGCTGTTGTCCTTTTATTTACCAATGCAGCATCAACATAACGTTCAATGATTTTGGAATTCATATATAAATACTATACTTTACATTTACATTGGCGACGCAATAATTTTTTATCACCAACACGTGACGATACGCTTGCAATGTCAATTAACATTTTTTACTTTATTTTTTATTGGAATGTTTAATTAGTCAATGCATCACCTTTTACATACAGCAAATGTTGCAAATGTCGATAGAAATGTTAAATTTTTGACATTGCCATTTTAATAATAAGAAAATTTTCATAAATTATTTAATCAATTAGCATTATTTATAGTTTATCGCGTGGAACAAATTAATTTCGCGCCCGTTTTTTTTATTGTCTTTTTTTTCGTCGCGCTCTCACTCTCGCCGCCGCCGCATTTACACGCTCAATTTTACTTTATGTTATGATGCATAATTCAATCGATTGCTATTTAAATTTAAATAGGAAAAAAATACGATAACAAAGCGACGCTCGATAAAACATGCAAGCAGGAACAAAAAAGAGAGCGAGCGCGAGAGAGGAACGAAATTGGCTTAAATCTACTTGACAAATAATCGTGCATTGATTTGTTTTTATTATTTTAGCGGTAATTTTGTTTTGTTATAGTAAATTTTTGCACGTGCACGATTAGATTACATTTTGGGATAAAATATACAAGTAGGAATAAAGGAAGAATGAAATTGATTTAAATCAATTTCACAATTAAACGTGCATTGATTGTTTGTTGTTTATTTTGTTTTACTTGCACCATTTTTTTGCTAAATTACATGTATGTAAACAAGGTGCTTACCATATATAAAACTCTAATTTGTTTCGTAGTTCGAGATAAAACATGCATGCAGAAATTCAACAGGAATTTAAATTGGTTCAAATTTATTTGATAAAGAATTGGGCATTAATTGTTTTTTT
>JARJDW010007115.1:0-30938 GCA_030264715.1 Adinopsis sp. GC000173 | reverse complement strand
GTAAAAAATAATTATTTTTAATACAAAAACTATAATTGTAGAAAAGTGTTATAGTTTTCTTTAATTTAATGCTATTCGATGTTTTACACTTGTAAGAAACTTTTTGAGGTTATGGTCTTCTTAATGAAGAACCACGTTTATAAAATACTTGGCCACACTTTTATCCGATATTCAAAAATGTTCATTTAACTTTATTTACTATTTAACAAAACAAGAAATATCGCTAATCAGAAAATTTCACAAAACAACCCTAAACTTTTTTGGGACGTCAAGAGCAGTTACATAAAACACCTTTCGCGCCCATGGAATTGACTAGCCCTGAATAGATGAACTATGCATATTCAGCTTAAAAATTAGTTATTTGCAGAATATATATCACAGTTACATAACATACAAAACTTGATGAAATCTGTATTAATTAATTTTATCGAGAAACACTTGCATTGTCTTCACGGAACATAAGTTGTACATAGATCGAAACCCACAGAATTAGTATATTTTAATACGGACTACACAAGGTTATTATTGATAGTTATAGCATACCGATTTTTACAAAAATATGCTTGATATATGAGACTGTGCAAACTAGAAAAGCAAAATCAATAAATAACCATTCTGACAAAATATATATTAAACCAAGGGCAAACTTTCCATTTCCAATTTTTCGTTACATAAATCAAAAATTTAATTTGGATATTTTGATAAAAATACCACCTATTCATTTTCAGTTCAGTTTAATCTGTATTTTAACCGAACTATTTGTTGCCACAAACTTGGTTATCGTGTTGTTGTAACTGTGAAATTCCATTAAATTTCCCGATGCAAGGGCAAATTGGTTAGTTAGGCCTTGGATAATTATATTTAAATTGAAATTTTGTTCAAACTATCAGCTTTGTTGTAGGATAGCTCCGGCTTGCGAACCTTATTCTCCCCTCAAAACCTATCAAACGCACGTAAATTCTTGGGTTTACTGAAATTTCAAGCACTAAGTGTTTTTCGGTTGGTTAAGTCTAGTACCCACCTAGCAACAAATTGCAGTACATGCATGTGAAAAACAGTTTCAAACTGCTTTCATGCTCGAGTGCTAAAGTGACAATAACACAAAAGTACTATGTTCTATATTCTCTATTCTCAATCGGGCAAATCTTGACAAAATGTCGTCATTTTTCAAAATATTTTGAGTTTTGTATAGAAACATTTTTATATTATAAATATTTTTTTTAATTGGTATTCATTCAAACGCTGAGAAATGCGTGTTGCAACGAGTTTTTAGTATATATGTAATTGTGGACACACAAATTCAAGACTTCGATTTAGTACAAATTCTTTTTCTATCCAAAAATGCATCAATAAGCAAACAGAAGATTTGCTGGTTTGCACTGATGTGAGGCAGTCACTATGTTAGGCTTCTAAATACTCGGATTTTGATTTACAATGAATCAATGTTTCCTTCTCAGGGTATTTATACTATTCACCACTGCCCGGCTTATTTTTGTTGGAGAGTTATACTCCGCAAATTTCTTAATTAATTTATTGCTGTGACTGCCTCGTTGAATATCTTTCGCGCAGAAATCGGGTGATAGCGCTCCATTTTCATTAGCTGGACCAGTTGATTCCAAACTATATTCCACGAATCATTGGTATTGCCTTTAGAGTTACAAAGTTTTCCGCGAACAACTATGCAGATACCTCTTAAAATGTTCCGTCAGAAAAAACGTTTGGGAAGCTCTGAACTTGACAATATGGAAAAGCGTGTCCACTCTTGCACTAAATACTTGATTTAACAAGAAAATAATCTATTTTACTTTAGTAGGTTGCTATGTTAATAAACTTTTCTAAATGATAAGGTAAAGAGTTACTGGACGAGGCCGAGTTCTTGCAATGGGTGCGCCGTATCCAAGACCTACGTCCGGAGGAGCATAGCGCCGATGATGACATCGACGACGATCAAAAAGACCTAATGGCAGCGTTCCGCGTTTTCGATCTCGACCAGAATGGCTTCATAACGCGCGACGAACTGAAAACGGCGATGGAGATGATCGGCGAACCGGTGACCGAACAACAATTGACTGAATTTTTAACGCTGGCGGATACGGACCTGGACGGTCGCATCAACTATGAAGGTTTGTCCAAAAAAAAAATCATGTATCAAATTTAATCGACCGGCGCCGCCTTCAAGCGAAATAAGATTATTGGCAGAAAAACACCGTGTGTACAACACATACATATACACGAACACACCGTTCCTTGCCGCGTGACACTTTTTGGCGCAAACAACGTTCGTGAAAATTTCCGTTCGCGAAAAAATCGCCACATAAATATTTACTACTATACAGTATGTTATTTTAACATTGCACGTCAAATAAAACAACAGAAAAAAAGACAGCAACTAATATGTTGAATTTCATTTTCATTATTTGTCGTTGACAAATATTTACAACAGTCGTGGTGACAAAAAAAGCGACGCGAAAATGTGCGATTAAAATGCTTTTTTATGCATGCATATGTTACGTTGGATGCAACATTTACTACTGTGAAAATGCGCTTGCTATTTTTATTATGTACCCGGAAATCGTTAACTTTTCATATTTCAACGCATTTACTTGGCTGTTTATCTTAATTACCATCGTACGATTTCACGCCGATTAGCATTTTTAATATCCATAACACCAAATATGTACAATAAATGAAAAATTCCAAAAAAAAACTTTTTTTTGTGTGTCAACATATAAATTATTTATAATTATTCAAGTTTTGGAAAATTAGCGATACAATAGCGTATGTCTGCTGTATGTTTATATAAATATATTTATTTATTCCACTTAAAACTAATCCAATCTTAAACTATTAACATTAACATTATTATATACATGGCGCATAATTAATTAGCGAGCAGCTGCCTTTTTCACTCTACACGCTGCTGTAAGAATATTGTACTTTTTCACATTGTGTTCCAACAACACATTTTTATATAATGATGCGATAATGAAAATGAAAATCACATGATGTAAATTGCATTGGATGCACCGCATATTTTTTGTTTTTATTTCTTAGACGAAAACAACATTCCAATTTTTTGTAAAGTTATTATCATCATTTATGTATAAATTTAGGTGCCGTCCCGTACATATTTATAATATATTAAATGATGATGACTTTACTTAAAATTTCCAATTTTTATAAATAGAGCGTCGTCGTCGTTTTTGCGCTCCCGTCGTCGTCGCGTTTCATCAGCAAAAAAAACACGCATTTTCGAAACGGTGCTTAATTAACCAATCAATGTCACGTTACATTACATATCGTTTATAATTTTATTTAATAATAGTAAATTGCGCATCATATTTTATAAATATAAAATATTTCTGTTGCAGAATTTACAAGGATGTTGTTATAAAGAAAGAATCGCGAAGAGGATGGCAACATTATGTAGAGTATAAAACAATACACAGGTAGAAGCCAGAGTGTTTGTTGATTGTAGATGCGCGCGCAATTATTTTTTATACCAAAAATACGGTAAATAAGGTAAATTAAATGCTCATTAATTTATTATTGTTAAAAAAAGGAGAAAATTAACTATGCATTAGATAGAAATAGTTAAAATTTAAAGCAACATTGTATATACTATTAATAAATATTTTAACAATTATTCAAGGAATGTAGTTGTTTGAATTTGCATTACCTATATACAAAGTGGTGGAGCTAAAAGCTTTTTGGATAAGTATGACAAGAAAAGAATTATGCCCTTGCCGATCATTTAAGGAATGTTTTTGTGCAGTACTGGTAGTATGGACTCTCTGGCAGACTAAAGATTCTGAGTAGTTACAGCAGTGCCTTTCATCTACACCCCTTTTTATAAAGCATTCATTTTTGCCCCTTCAATTTCTCTAACAATTGAATTTCATAAATACGGCATGTTTCATAAAGTACGCAAATCAGCAAAAATCGAATCAAAATTCTTAAAGTATATGTAGCATAAAATTAAACAAGTATTTCAAATTATACTTCGATTTCCACCGAGTTGTGATATTTTTAAAATTGTAAATTGCAATGGTTTTGCGCCTATAAAGCTACGCTGAATATCCATCAAACGAAAATTGCCAATTTTCGTGACAATTATGCAATGAATTCCTTTAGATATGACAAATGTATGTTCATATATTTTCAATTAAGTATATTTACAAGATACAAGAACCTTTATCGCCAAAAAGTGTTGAAAACACAAAAGTTAGCAATTTTCGTTTAGTAGATATCTAGCTTTAGAAAGAAACTAGTGTTACAGTGTCACTTTTTAAGAAAAGAAAGATTCTTTTCAATACTTTCGGCATCCAACTTCCAGATACTCCAATGGCTTTTGTTGCAATAACTTTTCAAATACAGAAATTAATCCCACGAAATCGGTACATTCAAATAACCTAGAGAGAAACATTAAGGAATCACAAATTTAGTTGTTATGAAAATATTTGCCATATAGATGCAATTATTGCCCATACTGTGTCAAATAGAGCATCTTTTTACTGAAACTACAGTTCTACTATGTCCTAAAATATTGCTAATGATCTTTCATGTCCGATAACTAATTGTAAGTTGACCAGGCGCACCACATTGACACAGCTTGTCGTGCATTTATAAACTGTTACCAATTCGTCATCATGTTTGAAAGCAACTCACAATGCCATGCTCCATTACAAAATAATTACTACACTAATATCGTCCTTTTTCTTTTCAATGGCACATGGCCGGATTTTTATAAAGTAACAATTTTTGTCGTTTGTTTTTCCTTATCCATACTTATCAATTCGCATTTCATTAGCAAATCGACTGAGATATAACCCTTTTCCTACCAAAATATCCGTTATTTCTGCACCACCTTGTATCATTAAAAGCGCATTGTTGTCTTCAATTAAAATTAATCAAGACTAGAATTTTATTTTATTTTAGTATAGGTAAATTAGTGTAAGACACATCACATTAAATTTGATAATGCTGCTTATCATTCCTCAATAACTCGTACTTAGGCCGCAACACGTGCATGAAATTAACATCGCTGAGATCCTTCATGCCATTCAACATGAACACCGCGATGATGATGATGAAAAAGCCGCATATGTTGCCCAGCAGATCGTCCAGCGCCATGCTCCACCACTCCTTAAACACAATACTCGATGCAATAATTACGAACGTTGTGAAAAATACATAGTACACCGGCGTCACGATACTCGTATTGTATAAATCCAGCGCCTTATTCAGATAGTTCATCTGAATCAGAATGCACACGATCACGGTGACGATCAGCAACGAGACGAAACGCATATTTGTGTGATGGTTGCGCGTGATGGTGTCTTTCAGCGCCAAACCGAGTGTTTTACACGTGATGACTGTTAGACTGCCGATGCTCGAGCACAAACCGATGTACACAAAGATGTTTTTGTCGCCGTACTTCGGGCCAAAGTAGAAGCTCACCGCTAGGAGGTTGATTACAACGAAGATGATGTAGACGATGAATGTGGTTTGCGTGAGTTTGGAGAGAAGATCGTCGAGGTTTACGATCGATTCATTGTTGGATGAGTGCAGGATGATTATCGTTGATCCTAGGATGCATAAAACACAGCCGACCTAAAAATATTTAATAGAAAATAATGTTTGTTATGTGGTACTTGAGACTATTAGAGACAAATCAGCTTAACCCTAAAAAGATAATCTTGAGAAAAATGCAAATGAAAATTGAGAAAGGAAAGAAATGAATTCTAAAAACCAATAAGCGCTACATATTTACAATTAAATTACCTATAAAGTAATTAACCAAAAATCAATTTTTGAAATATTGTGCAGATTAAGCCAATCGGATAAAAGTAACGACTGTTTATTTATAGAGCATAAAGCAAAAAATGAGCGGAATTTTCTGCTACAACATTGAAAACCTTCTAATAAAAACGATGTAGAAAAGAAATTTTTGTAACTACACAATTTTTTTCATAAATTTGTCATGCATTTCTTGATTTTCTTCTACTGATAGTGTTCGCCTTTTTTTGCATTAGATGTATTGCCAGGTAAATATTCCAATCTAAAACTAAAAGTAGTAGCCAAAGTGGCTTAGTGTATTGCATAATACAAATATAAGTGTCAGATGTAACACACGATTATTGTATTGTAGAAGTGTTACAACTCAAAATTTTATATCTTTCGGCTTAATAATTTACAAAATCCAGTAAAGAATTATGCATCTCCCACAGAAACGGCTTTCGGTCTCAACTTTTGATTGTTTTTGCTAGAGGAATAAAAAATAATCTTTATAACTAGGAGTTAAGACGCACAAAGTCATAACATGTGAAATGGTATGATAAAACGCATTATCTCAAGCTGGTATTATTTTAGATCCATAATTTCTGCCCGAATCATGCAATATAATATTAAGTCGCATAAAAGCAAATCAGTAATTTAAGAATTAAGCCGATTTGGCACTGATACCTTGATTTATTCGTTACCTTTGCAAATGTATTAAGTCTTTCATTGAGGTATTTCGATGCTAATATAGTTGATATTAATACACTTAAAGCACCCAGTGGAGTAACTAACGATGCGGGGGCGAATGCATACGCTGCAAAGTTGGCCAGCTCCCCAATACCCACTGAAATCGAGATGAAATAAATGATGCGTTTGTGTTATTTATTAAAAAAAACCTACTTGTAATCAATCCAATCCACCATATCCACTCTTTCAAGTAGCCAAATCCACCAGATCCAGCTCGCAGCAAGCCCTTTCCATTATGTCGCGTTAAACCCACCTTTTTGATAATAAAACTCGAACCGATGAATATCGTAGAGGTGAGCGCCAAACATAATCCGATATAGAAATCGCGTTTCGAACGTATAGCATCTGCCGTGCTGTTTGTCGAATGATTTTCGTCGCCCATCGTTGTGTTTATCGCATAATACTTTTAAATAGGCCAATTTAATATTTATAATTGTTATAATTCCATAATAATATGCATTTTTTCTATGTTGTTTGGTTTCGGTACTTCAAATCATATGGTTTTCTAACCTGCAAATCTTACCTTGTTAAATAATCATTATAATAACTAATGTAATTAACATTTTTTAGAATAAATTATCACAAGTACTTTATATCTTACATGAGTTGATTTGTTTGTATGACTAAACCATTGTTTATATTTTTTCACTAAGACTGACGTTAATTGTTGCGGTTTTTCTAATGTGCGTTAGATGTCACACATAAACTTATTGAAACTGTAGGCAACCAAATATACTAATAATTTTAAATGTTTAGGTACTTGTTGTCCGCCAAGTTTGTTTCACGAATACGCATGAAGACATTGATATGCATTGTTTACATAAACCTATAAGCTGAAAATGATGAATATGTAATAAAATACACCTTTTACTAGGCAGAAAAAGAGCAAACTAAGTTAATGTTTCGTCGAAATGTTTTCAGTGATTTGAAATTCATTGATATGACTTTTGACTCATCATAAGTGGTAGGAACATGTAGAGTTGAAGTAACAGATAGTGACAAAATAATTAGCAGGAAAGAAACTTGTGGGTCAACCTTAAATTTTGTCATGACAACAACTGTTACTAACTAATAATACTTCAACATCCTTCAAAAATTGTAATTTTTTTTAAATTCTGCAAAAGAAATTGCAAAAATGCATTCATAAATAACATCAAGCAGAAAACAAAATCAATTTCAAAATTTTTCGTGTATAATACAGACTATTGCAGTATGGATCCAATAAGAAAACCATATGTTCCACCCCACATCCGTTACAAACAAATGCACAAACGAATCGCTGATTTAGCAATGCCAAAGACCATCCATAAGCCCGTACCGCGCAAAGTAAGTAGTATACGATACAAACCAGTGTCAAATCGTATCAATCTGTGTAGCGTGTTTCATTTAAGCAACCCCAGCAACGTTTTCATGCTAGTACAATGGGTCCTCGATTGGACCAGTTGGCTGCACCGAGATTTCCATATAGATCGCCACCGAAGAAACAAAAATACTTTGTAATTACCTCAGCACTAAACTATCGAGGCAAACTAGTCAATTTACCTTTTTGTAGGTACACCCGAACATACTGAAAGCAAACGCAACAGACAGGATCGTTGAGTTATCACAACCTTTAGAACGTAAAATTTACAAGGAATATGCGCCACCACCCAACGTACAAATTTTATCACGTTTAGTCTCGGGTGAATCAAATATAAACAGGAATTATTTCAATTTTAAATTTATTGGTATAAGATAAAGAATTAATGAGTTAAGCCTATTGCTTTCGATTTCGCGTGCCTTTACATGTATTCCTGATGTTTGCCTATTACAAATAGTAACCTTAATTTAAGATATCGACTTCATTCAAAAAATAATATAAGGCTAAACAATGCACGCAGTTCGTTGCGATGGCCCTTTTATGAAGAAGGCAAATAAATATTGCAGAAATGAAAGACGATCAACGCAAAATTTTGCCATTTTTTACATACCAATTTCGCTGTCTAGAAAGCTTTTTCACATAAGGAATACATGTAAACGCAAAATCGAAGGAATCAACCTTAAGATTATGATTACGTTTCGAATATAAGCATGGGACCGTAACATATCTTTAACTATATATCATTCATTTGGTTTGAGACTTAAAAAAACCACCCGGTTTGAGACGCACGGATAATCAAAATCACGAATATTCCAAAGACACGTTATTAAACAAAAAATAACATAACAAAAAAGCAAATAATTCGAGGATCATACAATACAAAATGACTAATGGTACATGGTGAAGCGACAAGCATCGAGCATAAAAGTTTTTGTAGGTATTAAGGGTAGTTAGAGATGTGCTTGGTCTTAAAGCAGCACAAAAGACTTCAGGCAAGGGCAATAATAATATGGACATCCTAAAGTAATAAGATTAAGATTGAACACACCTCTAATTTTTATGCTCGACGTTCGCATATTGTCCGCTCCATTTTAAACATTTTACAAACTAACAAGTACGTTAAATTTATAGTAACGATATGTATTTTTGATCTTTGTAAGCAATTTATTATAATTTTGGTAATTAGGGTTGATAAGTTGTAAATAAAAGCTGTCTTAAATTCTCTAAAATGCATTACAAGCTTTCAAAAGCTTTCTTACAAAAAAAATGTAATCCACATACTCAGCACGGATAATCTGCAGCTCGTTTAAATCCTAGGCGGAAAATCGCGAGTACACTATACTTGAATAACATGACTTAATTTTACATTAACACCATTTTCCACACTTATGAAATAGTAACACGAGGATGTTATTTGAAATTACTAAGAAAAGCACGGTAACACGGACTAATTAAAACTCAAATTAGTTTTACTTTTATACGGAAGGTTATTGGCCTTCGACGATTGAAGCCCTGATAATTAGGTTTTTAAGCCAAAAGCCTGCAAGTTTCTACGATATTAATCCCCTGTCTATATTCGAAGCCCAATCGTCATCTTAAAATATTTGAAATTATATTCTGGGTATTCTTACGAAATATAAAAAATTAATATTACTTTTATACATAATCACATGCTTTTCAAAAGTTTCCTAACTTTGCACTATAATTTTCTTCAGAACGTCCGACTTGCTATAGACAGTAAACAAATTATTTAACTCTTAATATTTTAGTGGATACTTCAACGTCCAGGAAGTGCATTCTACCATCGTTTCTCAAATGAGTTGGATTTTGTGTAAATACAACTGTGTTTCGGGTTCTCGATGTAGACGTGATAGGAAATATTATTATCACAACTACTGTTGTTGTTGATATTCTATATACGCTATACGCATGCATCAAGAATCTGAAACATAGTTGTCACCGCCAAAAAGAAAAACGAATTAATTTGAGCAAAAATGGAGTGCATAAAACGGGGTATGTCTTTTATCCCAGCTATCATTAGAATTAAGACCGGACCGTCGTCTTCCGTTTTGTGTATTCCATTTTGCTATAGACGTGATAGGAAATATTATGATAACCACTGATTTTATGTATCACGCATGCATCGCGAATCCGAAACATGGTTATGTAATGTGCAACAAAAAACACATTTTACTTGGCACAAGAAGACAAACTCAGTTTGATTTTCGCCCAAAAGTTTCGAGTGGTTAGAAATATGTAGATACAATTTTCCACTTATCATTAGTAGAAATACTTTAAGTTAAAGAAACCTTCAGCAACAACGATATTAAAAGGAACGAAACTTATGGACAGCATCATATTTTGTCATGACAACTGTTACTAACTAATAATCAACATCCTTCAAAAATTGCAAGTTTTTTAAATTCTGCAAAAGAAATCGCAAAAATGCATTCATAAATAAATAAAAATTTCAAAATTTTTCGTGATTAGTACATACTATTGCAGTATGGATCCAATCAAAAAGCCACATGTTTCACGACACATCCGTTATCGACAAATGTACGAACGAATAAATAATTTGGCCTCTCCAAAGCGCACGTTTAAGCCGCCCCCGCGCAAAAGAGTGAGTAGTTTAGTTTAAATAGCAGTGTGCAATCGTTTCTGTCTGTGCAACGTGCTTCTTTTCAGCTACCTCAGCAACGTTTTGAGTACAGTACAATGCGTGCACGAATGGAGGCATTGGCTCTACCGAAATATCCTTATACACCGCAACCTCAATGGCCATACGAATGAAAAGATGAAATAATAATAAAACTTTGAAGAATTTTTAGAACTGCAAACAAAATATAGTTGAACAATTCGACTGTGCAAAAAATGAAAGGCAATCTATAGATTAAAGAGCAAATTGTTCTCTTTAGATTAATACATTAAATTTGCTTTTTTATGTTAAATGCCTTTCGGACGGGACTTTCAATTTATATATTTATCTCTACCAGTAAATGAAAGAACAAATAATTCTGGTTTACAGATGATTCATCCCTTTAACAGTTGATAACGCATTCATCGTGTTTTAGGTGAAACGTGATGCGCTATTTTACCAAGCGACTGATCGTACAATGAAGTTGAGTGAACCTCTAGCTCGAATGCGCTGGCACAAACCACGCAGAACTCGTCCCGTGAAGCGCAAAGCGCTAACAGCTACCGGTAAAATATTAACAGTCAGTGGCGGATTTTACCTTTAAAGGGCTTGAGGCGTTATGCTGTTTAAGGGCCCTTCCGCTCTTATATCATATTTTAAAGTATACACAATATGTTCAGATATTTCTGACTTTAGGACCATTCGCATTTACAACCAACTAAATTCTGGGCTTCGTCATTATTGTACTTACGCTGCAGCGTTTTTTATATTATTCCATTTGTTTTAATTCAGAAATCATTTTAATAATTCTTACACATTATTATGCCGTGTACTGGGGCTCTCTTTGCACGGAGGCTTCAACCGCCTATGCATAAATCCGCCACTGTTAACAGCGTCTAATTGTAATTTAATACAATCCTCTTGTAGCCTCTAAACGTACCGTAAAACTATCAAAACCACCAGCTCGTCCTATGTTGAAAGAGAATGAATATGCGTTTAAAGTTAATCCGAAAGCCCTCTCCTCGAAAGCGTCGAAACGCGTCGTTGCATTGGCCAAGCCGAAAGGAACCAACAAGAAGGAACTTGCCAAGAAGTCGACCACCACGTTTATAATGCACAGGAAATCGGAAGATGAGAAACAACAAAAGAAAAGCCGCTAAGGCATGAACAAACAAAATTGTATAGCAAGTTGTCGTGAATGCCTATGTAACAAAAATCATTAAACTGCAAGTCTTGAAACAAACACAATGTTATTTAATTAACAAATAAAATATACAAAATAAAATAAATACGTTACTTGGTGGTTTGTTTTTTTGATACTGACTCCGTTTAGACATCGAAATTTTGATTAGGCTACCGGTTTTAGATTGTAGATGACGGCATTTGTAAAATCGTTTGTACTCGATTGTCCACCAATGTCTTTGGTGCGTACCTTGCCCTCTCTGAGCACCTGCTCGACCGAATTTCTAATCATTTGTCCATACGAGGGCAAATTAATGTGGTGAAGTAGCTTGGCACCGCAAAGGAACATTGCTGTTGGATTTGCCACATTCTTACCGACTGCTTCAGAGAATGTATGTCGCGCACCCTGCAAATAATATGATAAATTAGAAATTTGACTGAATATACAACCTAGCACATAAATAAAGAATAGATACTCAAGTTTTGTCAAATCTGTTAGGATTCCATAAAAGTGAATTGAAATATTTTTACCTCGGATAGAAACACTGATGTTACCCGTTGGGACACCCACTAAGGAACGTAATTGGTGCATACTTTTAGCGGGCGTAATATTATTTAATTTTTTAAACAAATTACATCTTGATTTTGTTTATCGTTTATACTTTTCCTCACCCAACAAAATAAATATCAAACCTAACAACTTTCAGAACATTTTTAAGACCTATTAATTTGAGAAAAATGTCCTTGCCGATTCGCTGACGTAAATATTTTGTCTCTATAGTACACGACAAAGCGCATTAACTGCTTGACATTGAACAGTTTTTTTGTAATAATAATTTTATAATTTATGAGCATACATTTTTGAAAAGGAAGAGATATCATTATCGATAACTATGAATAAGATAACACTAACAGTTTTTCATATTGTTCATGTCAAAACAGATCCTTAAGATTGCATTCGCCATAAAACTACCCACATAACCTATTAAAAGTCATCAAGTAAAGTTAAATAACCACTTAATTCCCAGCTTTCATATATACATGGGCAAGATTTATCTGCAGACATTCACAGCTCTGGACAGTGTTCTATTCAAAATATTCAAATATTGCTGCCCCGTTTATATCGCGATTGATATTAAGGTCGTCATCCATTCGTCACATTGGATCACGCAGAATCCGGCGTTAGTGTAGATTAAACAAGAACAAATTTGTATTTAAGTCGATTGAATCCGAAGTTCAATCACACTTAATTCTTGGACTATCTCCTCGTTCTGTGCGAACCAATTGCTAAATAAATGATTCAATCATAGAACAAATTTATAATAAAAATGCGTCTTAAAAATCTATATAAAAAGTATCTTAAAATCAATAAATATATCCATCAATACATAAATAATCAATAAATCAGCGCGCAACCATAACAATAGTTAGGTAATTCTAATTGTTAATAGTGGTGAGTATAAACAATAATTAACTAAATTATTTGAATTGTTAATAATCCAGAATATAATGTTTAAGATACTGTAGCTAATATTACACATTCTGGAAAAAATACGATGCTGATCAATAACATTTATTCATGAAATGTTATAAAAATGTAATCTCGCATTTTGACGCTGTTTCTTCATGCGTCCACACTCTCTAGATTTGTTTGTTTGAATATCAACTTTAACCTGTTGCCAAAGAAGTTACGTTAACATTGAATTTTGAGTTTATTATTTAGCTTCCTTTCAATCATTAATCTTAATGAGCTGCTCAATGAGCTGATTTTGAACCATCCTGTATTTCCTGTACTTACCGGTTCGAATACAACAGTATCGGCGGAGAATGAAGCACCACTAACCACACCAGCACCACCAACTAATCCCGACGCTAAATTGTCGATGATACTACCGTATAAATTTGGCATTACAAGCACATCGAATTGTTGCGGACGAGAAACCATTTGCATCGTACAATTGTCGACGATCATCTTTTCAAATTCTATTTTTGGATACAATTTCGCAATCTACAATTTAATAATATACAATTTGTACATAGTAAATTGTCTATGTGTTACCTCTTCGCAGCTGCGTAAGAACAATCCATCACCGAGCTTCATAATATTCGCTTTATGCACGGCGGTGACCTTCTTGCGGTTATTTTTGGTGGCATAGTCAAAGGCAAATTTGGCAATACGTTGCGACTTCTTCTTGGTGATGATCTTTAAGCATTCCACAACGCCCGACACGCTCTCATGCTCCAAGGCGGAGTATTCGCCTTCGGTTTGTTCCCGAATGATCACACAATCGATGCCTTCATGTCGAGTACTGATTCCAGGCAGCGTACGCACGTGCACGACGTTTGCGTACAGATCAAGCGCTGTACGCAGCTTCATGTTAAGCGTTTGCAACTCCCCAGTATGCGAGTAATCAGGCGTCGCTAAAATTCCTTTAAGACAAACACGATTGCGTGTTACAGATGAGACCACATCGTCTAAAGGCGCCGATAGCGTCGGATTTACTTCTGAGAAGAAATATGCTTCAAAGTCGACGGGCACATTCGCCGCTTTAAATACCTCATTGACGGCATGAACCAATTCTGGACCGACACCATCGCCTGGAATCAGCGTACACTTTGTGCGAGTCTCTGGACGCACAAAGCGCTACAAGACAATCAATAAACTGACTAACGACAAGTAAAAAACTTACATCTGAAGATGACGTCTCGTGTAGTCCACGAAATTGATAAATAAGCTGGAAAAGTATAAATCATGTGATTTGTTGATGATGTAACATAACCTCACACTTTCTTAATTAAATTGAATTTGTTACTCACTGGCGTTAATTGTTTGCCGACAGTCCTGTAGACGGAAAACATGTTTCTCAAACACTTAAATCTGTTTTCAAACCGTTTCAAATTATTTCTTTAACATAATTTTGTATGATGAACTTGCTGGTGATAAACACAGCGTTGCCATTCTGAGTATTATTGCGAAATTATAATTAATGAAACAAATTATACGAGCAACTTGTTTTTACACTTTAATAACTTTAAAGCTAAGCAGTAATGTAGAATAAATAATGAAATAAGTTTTTAATAACAGACTTAGTTGTTGTATATGGGGTTGCATATAATAAAATCGTGTAAATTTTTTGTAAATAATTATTTTGTTTAAAATTAATACAAATTTGTTATTCATTGTCAATTTAATGGTGATTAAATAGATATATTTATTGTAATTCTAAAAATAATAATAAATTTGTGCGAAAAAATATTTAGGTTGGTAACGTAGTCATGTGTTACAGCTGTAAGAGGTCGCGTCTGTCGCTTAGTTTCCTGACGTCACAAACAACGATCAGTCAGCGAAGAGCGAAGAGAAATGTCGGCGTGTATTAAGAACAAGTGATAATTTTATTTTTTGTGTGCGCAGAAAATTCTACATTTAATTGAAAAAAATAGAAACAAACACGAACCACAACTAATTAATAATATATTGGTTGAAAAAATATAAACAATTAGTGGAAGAAAGTAGCGAAAACAAACAAACAATATAATCAAAATTTTCATAGAGACAGTTTTTTCTAAGCGAGCGAAGGCAACCCGTACGTACACACAAAAAAAATAATAAAAAGAAATTATGTCTACGATAAATCCTACGAAGCCAGATTATATAGTTGGTGGAAAATATCGTTTAGTACGTAAAATCGGTAGTGGTTCATTTGGTGATATCTATTTGGGCATCAATATCACGAACGGCGAGGTAAAATGCATTAAGTTTTTCGATTTTCTGTTGCCAACATCTGCTTTGATTGTTGCAATGGCCGACGCCATCTTTAACATTTTTCAACACTCACATCCACACGATTTTATGAATTTTAGCCACATTTGGCCGCTATTTTACCATGGTGCACGGCAAATGCGACATGCTTAATTAATATAGATACGAATTTCGGCCATTTTAATCTCGGCTAGGCGTTGTATCGTGCTGAAAAAGTAGGTTATAAAAGGCAGCTCCTTTTTTATTATTACAAAACATTTCACAATTGCAATGCCTACTTAAATCATTAATTCAAAAAAATTCATTTTCCATTAATAATTTTTTAGCTAATTGCGAATTATTTTTTACGTTTTGTTAAAATTAAAAACGAACGCCTACGTTAACATTCACGAGTTTATTTTCGTTCGGATGTGATATTGAAAATTATTTTATATTTTTGTTGTTACTCAGTTTCTTTTTTATTTTTCAGTAAATTGACTAAACTATGTCGATGTCAAAATTAGTAAAATAGCTTAGAATTAAACAAAATTTCTACTTTATTTACTTCATTTGCACTCATTTCATTTAATCGTATCGATTTTAATTAACTTTTAGCTTGGCAGAGTTGTTCTTAAGTTATAAAAATATCCGCGTTGGCATTTTGTAACATAAAATTGATTCGAATCAATGAAAAACATTGCGTTATCATATTTCTGTTGTTAAATGTCGATGATTCATCGATAAATTCATTGTTTCAATATTAGATTGCGTTAATTTTGTTAAAATAAAAACATTAATTAACTAAGCTTAAAAATATTCTGACAATGACAATGTTGCTATGTTGGAGGTTATGCCAATTAGTTAGCCAATTAATTTGTTAAAATTAGTTATTACTTTTTAAAACATAAATATATATGTTATGATTTGTTTCTGTTTCTGTTTGTATTGCAGGAAGTCGCTGTAAAATTGGAAAGTGTTAGAGCGAGACATCCACAACTTTTATATGAAAGTAAATTATACAAGATTTTACATGGAGGCATCGGAATTCCACATATCAGGTACCCATACAACAAAAATTATGCGTTTTTAAGGCTAATTTAATTGCTGCCTTGCCAGAAATTCAATTCCATGGCAAAAGGTAATTGAAATTGGCAGAACATTCAATTTTGTTTTTGAATTTTAAAATGATGAGCAATGTGCAAAATATAAACTGGATTTCAAGTTGAGCAAATGAAAGCTGTTGAAAGTTGGATAAAATTGAACTGATTGCATAAATGAGCAAAGTTTGTTCAATTTGAAAAATCTAACAAGCTCTCGGTCTTCTATGAAAGCAGAAAAACGTCAGTAATATTTATGGCGTAATAAATTTTGTAAAAATTAACAAAACTTGCTTTGAATGTCGTTAAATTAAAGGCGATGAAATCGCGAATCTAGTGAATAATAAAAAAAAGGTTTAAACGTGTGGTGTATTAAAGCACAGTGAACTTGACTACAGCATTTGCTTTAAAATTTCAGGTCAAAGATGAGCACAATGTGCAAAAGTTTAATAGAAAATCGCAGTTGTTTTAAATTGAAGAAGCTAGCAAAACCATCTTTTTTGTACAAAACGCAAAAAGTCGTGTGAACTTTCGATGTTTCTTTGTTATTAGATCGATGATCTATTTGTGTATATTTGGCGTATATATACGTTTGTTTGATCAATAAATATCATCGCCCTGCGATAAAGTGCTTTGATGATGATCATTATTATTATTATTATGTCGTTACAATTAGTTGAGTATTCACCCTCGCGCAACGCAAATCAAAATGCAAAAATAAAATATTCGAATCAATAAGCGTGGTGCGGTGAAAAAGCATCAAAACAAACAGCGATTGATTAGTGATGATGTTGCAGCGGCATTTTACAACAACATAACGAATAGTACAAATTTGTAACGTCAAAACAGTTAAATAAATTTTTGTATTAATTTATGTCAATTGTTTAGGGATGAATTACCGAAAAATGTTGGCCAAACACCAACCAATGGTGGGCAATCTTCTACCTAGCTCGCGTAATTGTTGATATTTGTGCTATTTTGCTATCCAGTATCTAAAGGGAAAGTAATTTGTTATAAAATAGATAAAAATCACATTAAAGGTAGCACAATTTGCCCTACTTATTCTCATTCTGTTATTTTGCTTATTTCATGATTACGTGGCTCGCAATAAAAACGCAAGACTAAAGTTTGACCCGCGATATGGAAAAGGTTGCCCACACCTGGATACACCCAATACTACACAGTTTTGAAATAATACTGTCCACCTATCGCCTAATCTCAGTATAAGTTGTGAATTTGTCTATCCGCGATATGGAAAAGTTTGCCCAGGTTGCCCATCCACACCGGAATGCACCCAACTCTTTACATAACTCTGAAATAATACTGTTCATATATTTTTTAACTTCTAAATCACATTAAGGGTAGCACAATTTGCCCAAGTTACTCCCACCTTGTTAGCTATTTTGCTTATTTCGTGATTATGTGGCTGGCAATAAAAATGCAAGACAAAGTTTTACCCGCGATATGGAAAAGGTTGCCCACACTTAAATACACCCAACTCAATTTAGAAATAATGTCTGCGCATCTTTTAATCTTGGTGTAAGCTTCAGATGCCAATAACTATATAAAAGTTTTACCCGCGATATGAAAGAGGTTGCCCCCGGTTGCCTGCCCACATCTGGATGCATTCAACCCTCTACACAATTTTGAAATGATACTATTCATTTATCTTTTTTACTTCGGCTTAAGCTTCATATGTCAATAACCGTATAAACAACTTAAGAAACAAAAAAACAATGTATGAGCTAATTTGTATTCTAGCGTACGTTCAGGATTCATTAATAGTGTTTCTAAAATGTTTTGATCCGTCAGTCCGATATTTATTTTTCTGATACTCCCAAATAATCGACTGCGCATAACAACGGTATTTAAATTTAAAAATACTTTTCTATGTCCACACTTTGAGAATCACTGCTCTAATACATGAAACGGTAATAAAAAATGTGATAATTTTTTATATATAGCAATTATGAACTAAACTTACACTGTATTATAATCAGTGTAATAACAATTTATTGTTTTTGTTTCCTTTTGTGCGCCTATAATATAGATGTTATTTTTACTATTTTTTCAAAAAGTTTTTCTATGTTGGAACAAATTTGTTATTTTTCCATTCGTTACGTGTATTTTTAACACTTTCATGGTTTTCTTGGTAACTTGTGTAACTTTATGAGAAAAGAATTGGGTGCACTTTATTTTTATAACGTTGGCTGGTAATTTCCTTCCAACTTACTGCATTTTAAACTTATTTTTCGATTGATACGATTTTTCTGCCACGGCTTGAAAAATCAATTCAGATTTAAAACAATATTGAAAATATTTTAATTTTTTTTGTGAATTTAGAAGTATTTGTGCGTATTCGACTCCCAATATAATAGAATTGTCAATGTCCACCTTGTTTTTCACCAAAATATTAGAATTATTATATTAAATTGGAAAATTATCGATAAATGTAAACTGTAAATTATACTTTTTTCTACGGGTGTAAATCGGTCTATTTAAATTGGGCGCAAAAAAAATTAAATTCATTGATAAGATTTTCAACGTGACGTTGTTATATAAAACAAATACGAAAAAATAAAATTGAGGAGAGATAAAAGTAAATTAATCAGATAATATTTATTTAATACACGTTGTGCAATAAATAAAACAAAACGAACTGATTGATAGTTTGAAAGTTAATTTTTTTACGTAATTTAATTTTTAATTAAAAAACCAACCATTTGTTATATTTTATCGTGTAAATTTCTATTTTATTGGAATTTTCATATTATAGATTTGCCTGAGCGTCACGGCACACAACACGATTTATTTTGATAAATTGATTGATTAGGTTTTCTATTAGCCGGAGCGAGCGACTTACATAAACTTTGGTTGGAGTTTGAGCTAAAAAAATGGCAATAATTTAACCTTGTCCTAAATTTTTATAAATGTGTGTTATGTGTGCGTACACGAAAAAAAAAGCGCGCATGTACAAAATAGTAGTAGTAATAATAATGAATTACTGTTAGTCTAGCTGGCTAATAACGTACATGTCTATGGAAAAAAATTAGAGAGTTTCATTCTCCGGTTGCTGTTGTTGCAAAAAAAATTATTACGCATTCATAATTTGGCCGACTACAATACATATATATATATATATATCAGTACAGCCAACGAAATATAATACATTTTTATTTTACTTTCTCTCAACGTATTTTGTTGTTGTTTTGTTATTTATTTTGCCGCTTGTTGTTTTTACATGCTTACGTTAATGTTGTTTATTATTAATGCGGCTTTATTTTTGCGTAACGTAAAAATGTAGGGTTAATTTGAGTTATTTGCAAATCAATGAATATGTAAATTAGAGAAAATGATGAATTCTTACATATGTACTGGATTTTTTCGCAGCAACTTTCAGTTTTTTTTCTCTAATGCAAACATTTGAAATATAGGAATATAGACAATTTTAATGGTTGTTTAGCTGAAGAATTGGATTTTATTTCAGTTTAGATTGCCGCCAAAGAACATTAACGTTGTTGTTTTATAATGTTAAGTTTGTTTATTTTGTGCATTACATTGCAATTTTATTCTTATTTTTGTCATACCATTATATAAATAAACCTGTTTAATAAGCAATTTGATTTTTCATGACGAAAATTTTAGATATATGAAGGAAGCTAACCAATATTCATTTTTTTCTATTAGTCTTCGGATAACATTCAAAATTGTTTATTGGAAAATACATAAGTAAATATGATTGGACGACATTTTATATAAAAAATATTAGTGACATAATATGCTAGCACCCATAAGCTCCAGCCAAAAGTGGGGCTACCAAATTCTATTCGGTGACTTGTGAGGGCTAAAGAAACTTTCCTGTAGGCGGAGCCCACCTTGCGGCGTTACGATAATTAAAATAATTTATATTATTGGCTAAATAATCTTATTCAATTGGAACTAAATTTCAGTTAAATTAGGCCTTTTCTGGAGATCGATGAAATTTCTACGGAACTATTAGATGATTTGTTAATTATTTAATACAACAAATTTTTAAATATATTATTTGTCATTATACATATTACTGGTAGCTTCTTTACGCAGTTTCCTTGGAGAACGAAGGAAATTATTAAAAATTCCAAAAGTTTAAAATGAAATAATTATCTCTTTGCATGAGTTTCATTTTACTCTCTAAGGACGAATTAAGTATATTAAAATTTCTTAAGCGAATGAATATCATTATTAATGAAAGGAAATAGACATCATTCTAGGGAACAATCAAAATTATTAAAAATCTTTAGAAAAAAGATTATACATTTTATTGGATACTTGCACGCATTTTTTGATAAAATTTTATTCAACGATTAAATACAAGTTTTAAATGAAATAATTATCCTTTTGTATGAATTACGTTTTACTCTCTGAGGATCAATCAAATTTATTAAAATTTCATAAGAGAACGAATAACGGTATTAGTAAAGGGGAGTCGGCATGTTCCAAAGGGACGATAAAAACTATTAAAAATATTTAGAAAAATCATAGTTTTTGTATATTTAATACAAGTTCAACGAAATTTTAAATAAAATATTTATTATTATACTCTTAGCTTTTACCACCTATATGCAATGATAGTTATTAAACATTCTTTTCCCTAAATGGAGTATTAATTAGTGAGATTTTTCATGGACGATTTAATACGATTAAATTATTATGGTTTTTATATTAATTTTCACTCGCTGTGGAACAACTAAATCTATTAGAGAAACATTTAGAGTAAATAGTTTTAAATAAAATAGGCATTTCTTTATACTGCTAAAAGTTTTCACTCATTCTCCCCCAAGAACAATTAAATAATAAATTAATTAAAATTTTAAGTAAAATTGTTGTCATTAAAAAATCTTCATAAAAATCGACTTAATTAGTGAGGGTTTTTGTAAATGAGGTAATATTTTAGACTTTTTGCTAATTGGATTCCATTATTGTCATTAATAGTGTTTGTGTGTATATGCTAAATGTAACATACCTAAAGGTAATTTTTATTAAGTTTGTTCATTGCGGATTCCGTCAACTGTATAGCAAGTGTTATGAATTGATTTTTAAAACAAAGTCGGATGATATCCTTACTATATTGCTTTCATACATCATATATAAAATATTATTTTGTTTTCTGCATTTAAAGTTTGCTAGAAGTTAATACTGATTCAGTTTTCAGTTGTTACAAACAAATTAGATGATTCATACATTGGAAATTTATTTAACTATACGGAAAAGTTGTAATTTTTATTTAAATATTTAGTAGAACTCAAAGGACGTATTTTACAATGAAATGAATTGAATCGAAAAAAGTTCCATAAAATATTTAATTCCTGTACAGACCTACTAGCAAGTTTGAACTCGCAGAGGACGTTAACGGAGAATTAAAGCTGGAAATAATGTATAAAACAGCGGAGAGAAATTTAATACACCAGAATTATATGAGCAAAAATTTAAAAACAGTCCTCGTATTATTTGTCCAGATACGAAAATTTGGGTTCACTTTCTATTTCAACGTTTAAATGCAACAACGCAAGCTGACGCATTTTTAATCGATTGCAATTCTTGGGATGTAATTTACAATACCGTATATTGTATTTCAACAGTTTTAAATTCAAACTACATATGACATATATTCGGCGTACACATTAATTAAACGCTTAGAATCGAAAGTCAATATTATTATTGTGAGAAATAAAAAAAGTAGTAATAATTGCAATGATAAGGCACATGACCTTTCGAAACGGAAGACGTTCAACTCGAAACACAACGCAACGTACAACACATACCATACACATAAATAAAAAGGTGTACCATACATTATACAATAACATTTGTACGAAACATTACAACAAGAAAACTTTTAAAAATATGTACAGTACAACAACTACAAGCAACAAAAAAACCAACGACAAACCGCACTTTCAATCTTTCCAATGCGCCTTTGCTGCTTCGATTTTCTTTATTCATTCATTTTTTCGCAATTAATAACGCGCTGTACGCATTCACAATAAAATGCAGACATCTTCACACATGCAAAAAATTTATATTATTCATGAATAGAATTTATAATAAAATATATAAAAAAGCCAAACAATTGATTTTATTTCGCTCGCTGCATATTCATATTGCACTAACAATTTATTTATTGTATTTCTTACTGCAGTGATTTCTTACCGTATACATACTATAGGCAGTATTATAATATTAAAAAGAAATGTGGATTAATTGTAAATAAGATTTTTGGTAAAATCATAAACCTGTTTATATATATGGTTATATTTCGATTAGTTAAAATGTCATTATAAGATGCAAAGGAAATGTAATATAATGTTTAGAAGAATTGTTAAGAGAGTGATTATTAATTTCAATTAAGACTGAATTAAAATAAATTAAAAATTAACTGCAATTAAAGAAGTTTTGGTCAAATCAAATTGAAACCTTTTATATTTCTATTAGTTAAAATATCATTTCAAGTAATATTCATTCTATTTTGTGTTTTTCGCAATAAAAATGAATAAGGCTTTCCACATATTGTATATATTTCAGTTTTACATGATTTTATGGAAAGTCTGTAAAGTTTTTTTTTGTCTTACACAATTTTTTGGAAGATAATCCCAATGTTATTTTATATTCCATGTGTTTTTATAAGAATTTCTTGGGAACATACTGTGATAAAGATCTTGTATTTAAAACACAAATAAGCAAAAAGTCAATTATGCCTATACAAAATTTAGTGGAATTCTAAGGCCTCCGTATAACCTCAGTTAATACCCTTCGATCTAAGGTGTATTTTACTGAATTGTACAAAAAGAACAGGCATTCTCAAATACGTCAGTCAAACGATGAGCAACTTGAAAAGTTGATTCGTAAAACATGCTCCAAAGCGTTGAGGATGACCTTAAATGACCAGGCCAAACGTTAATGATTTAATACGATTAAAATTATTAAATGAAATAGTATGTTTTCCATCACAATTTAAGAAAAACGAGATTATTAATATGCGAAAATAGCAGAATAGCACAGACGAATTCTTCTCCTCGAATAACGATTAAAATCACTACAAATTGTTTCATATTATTATTGGTTATAACTAAATTTTCTAGTAAATTGGTTTATTGATAAATTTGTTGTTTAGGATTATTTTTAAAATAATACAAATATTTTGGTGTGCGATCTCTACGCTTCCGAGTACCACAAGTTTGTAACCTCTGATCTATCGAGGACTGCTGTCGTTAGAAGTATATTTCATTATATACAGGGTGCGCGCATTCGAAATTCATTCCTTTTAATTGCCTTTGTTTTTTAATTGAAGCTAGCTTTCTCTCAAAACGTACTTTAATGATTAACATTTTTATCAGGCAATTAGCTAGGCCGAACAATAAAACGAGGCTTTAATTTAGCTTGGATAGTTTTTGTGCACTTTTTTCGAGCAAAAAATGAGCGTTGTTTCGGGATATGCAGAGCGTTAAAGTGAATAGAACTAGACAAATTCGCTGTTGTTGCTAAAAAAAGAGAAATAAATAAATAAAAACGGGAATAAACTTTCATTTCAATTTCATTTTATTGTTGATTTATTTATTTATAAAGCAATAAAATTAATGCATTATTGGCGATTAATAATGGTAATTTACTTTGCGTGGCTGCTGCTTTTTTCCTCTCGTTCGTTCTTGTTGTAAATTAATGAGAGGATGTATAATAACCTCAAAATTCGGTTCAATGGAAAACTTGCTTGTTTATCTATCTTGCATTGAACATTTTAAAAGTGATTTAATTATTGATTTTAGATTAACTTGAAACAACATTATATACAGAGTGATTGATTATAACATTCCAATTTGTAGTTATTTATTTGCGCTCCTTATCGCAATCGTACTTAGTCGTAATGGGATCTAATGCTTTTTAAACAACAACAAACAACACAGGCAAACGTATTATTTTTTATGTGCGACTTAACCTTTTTAATGACAAGGACGACGCCGTTTTATCTATGTAAATGTAGATTTTATATTATTATTGTATTGCTATTGAATATTTGCGATATTGCAAGTTGAAAGCAATTTCAATTAATATTTATTTATTTAAATGTTGGTGTTGTTGGCGATGTTTGAATAGAAACAGTATTAGAAGGATATGATACAGTTAGATAATAAATCTCTAAGCTTGAAGCGCAGCCAGTTTCAATTTATGTAGAAAAAATGCTGGAAAATGGATGAATGGCAATTAGATGAAATGTGTATGTAATCGTCTTGATTTTAATTACCATTAATTAATTAAAAGTACATTTTCAAAAATGCTTGTGCGCGTCTTTGAAATGAATATTGTAATTAAATGTTGCTAAGATTTTAAGGATATTATATAGAAATTTAGCTCGCTTTCAAGAATTTCGTAAACTTTTATTTCAATTTTCCTTTTCTCTCATTTTATTTAAATAATAAATATTAGAAATTAAATTTTGGACACGTTTAATTAATTTTACCAATACTTTAGTTTGTTTTAAACGTAGCTAATTACTGTTAATACAACCTGCAATTAAAATCACATTAAATGCTCGCATTTTTAGGTTAGATAATGAAATTTGAAGGCTTTTTAAAATGAATTAATTACTGTATTTACCTAAATATAAGGCCAAGATTTATTTTCATAAAATTCGTAAATATTTCGTGTTCACCTTAGATTCTAGTAAATTTAAAAACGAGTTTGTTTATAATGAAATATAAATATAAAATAATGGTTTCCAGTCCGCGTAATGCACCTTTTTTCGGGACTGAAAATTTATTACAAAGGACGCGCTATACTCCAAGGAAAATATAATTTGCGATTTTCTCTGATTTGTTGCATTTTTAGAAACTGCGGTTGTTATAGCTATTGGGAGCGCAAAGATTATTTTCTAAAGAAAGGGGAGAGGTGTAAATGCAACATATTAGAAACCACTAATATAAGGGGTTTAAGTAAGGTAAACAAAAGTATAAAGGATGTCTTTAATTTTCTTTGTTTTATTCATTTTCATATATTAAATGCTACAACAAATTGCAGACTTTTAATCAATTCTACAATTTTAATTAAAAGAGCGCAAAGATAAAAATTTATACAGAATGTTCCTATAAAACTATTATACAATTTCTAAATGTTTCTCCATTTGTTAAAACTAATGGTTTGTTTAAACGTGGCTAATACGAATCGATAAGTAATCAACTCTTTAAATATTAGTGAGTAAAAAATCACAATGTTAAATATTAGACACGTATTTTTATAGTAAATCCGCTCTAAACGCACGCTTTGTAAACTATTTTTAACGTTTTCAATATTTATGTTTGTTGTTAATTCAAAATAATCTGTGTAGCTAAATCTCCTTAAATTCTAATGAAGCTTGAACGAATTAATTTCTTCCGATTTAAAGCGGTGTAAAGTTAAAAATCTCTGACGACGTTTTAGGTTTAAAAGCTTAAAAGTTGTACGTTGTGTAAACGATGTAATTGTTTTTCTTTTCTACGTGGTTGCTGTGTGAAATGTTCGCTTAGTTCTTATCATCGGTTAAATTGAACGCTGCTGCTGCTCCGCAGCGATGAATATAAGGTTTTAAATAGAAAAGCAGAAAAAAGAGCAAAGTTAAACAGGTGCAGGTATTACAGCTATAATTGCAGGTCAATCAAGTAAAAGCACCACATTGCGTTTAACAGTTATGCGTATGTTCAATGTTGTTGTTGCTCATCTTGCTTCATCTTCCGACTACCTACTACCACTTTTTTTTTTCTTCTCTCGATGCAATTCTTCCTTGTTCGCTGCAACTGCTTCGACACTACAAACAACAATGAAGCTGTCAGCATTTTTTTAAACATAAAAAATATTTATACACGCTCCCACACAGACAAGAAGTTTCTCCTTATTGATTATTTTTATGCTTCATCTATTTTTAGAATTCAACCGTTCTTTTTTTTAAATACACCTCTGCTGCTGCTGTGCAAATTCAAATCAGCCAATGATTATTTATTGTACGGGTTGCTATGACATTGTGCGATTTATTGATTGGTTGCTTTGATTAATCCCAATGGCTGCAACAACAGGAGATATGTATTTAAAAAATAATATGTGAATTTATTTTATTGCAAATTAATAAAGACGCTTTGTACTTTTACTATTTTCATGAGCTTATTGTTAAGACATGTTTCAGATACAAGGACTAATAAAGCGTCATACATTTAGCGTTTATAAGCAATTTAGGTATTTCATTGCAAAATAAACGAATTTATATTTAGCTGGAAAATTATTGAGTATAGTGTGATTAAATCGAGATGTTTATTCAATACTTACTTTTTTAAAACATTCGCATTGGGAACTTTTACAACATATTTTTAACTAAAACGAGAATTCTCGTTTCTCGATTTGAAAGTGTTAATTACATTTTTTTTAATTTCAAAGGACTCAAGGAAATCCAAACGTTTTCCGTTATTGCAAATATCTAGACTCGATTGCTTATTATTTTATTTCACCGTATGTTATATGTTTAGCAATACATGTTTGATAATGTTTATTGAATCTTTTCTCAACAAAACGTTTTTATTTATATAAAATTAATAATTTACTTTTAAAATATTTTAACATGTTTATATATGAATTTATTTTAATTGCTTGCCTTTTCTACTTGCAGATATTATGGACAAGAAAGGGAACATAACGTATTGGTAATGGATTTATTAGGTCCATCATTGGAAGATTTATTCAATTTCTGTTCGCGTCGTTTCACTATAAAAACAGTTCTAATGTTGGCTGATCAGATGATTGGTCGTATTGAATATGTACATTGCAAATCATTCATTCATCGCGACATCAAGCCGGACAATTTTCTAATGGGCATTGGACGTCATTGTAACAAATTGTTTCTAATCGATTTCGGTTTAGCTAAGAAATTTAGAGATGCACGAACTAGGTAGGAATTTGCATTTGCAACTTATTTACCACCGCCACCCACTACCACTATGTTTAAATCAATCTAATTGCCTGATTTTGATTTGTAGGATGCACATAAGTTATCGTGAAGATAAGAATCTGACGGGAACGGCACGATACGCATCGATCAACGCCCATCTCGGTATCGAACAATCGCGTCGCGACGATATGGAAAGTTTGGGTTACGTATTGATGTACTTCAATCGCGGCTGTTTGCCATGGCAGGGGCTGAAAGCCGCCAACAAAAAACAGAAATATGAGAAAATTAGTGAGAAAAAGATGTCCACACCTGTTGAAGTTTTATGTAAAGTACGTAGCAGACGACGACACGAGTTTGATAATAATGATTCATCGACGCGCACTGAATTCTACGTTTTGCGTTTCGCTTTTTCGAACGCGTGCGATGATGATTCATTTTAATTCACAGACGTCGTTTTCATTTCTGTTTTTCAACATGAAAAAATCTAATTTATTATGTGTTTATGATTAATCAAATCATATATCTTTCCATTTTATTATATTTCTAGGGAATTGCGTAGTGTATCATATACGAAAACAATGACTTTTGCCTTTTTTTTCATTTTCTTCGGATTGTTTCGAATAAGATGTAGTTCGGGGTTTTCTATGGAAATGCATAGAATAAAAAACATGTCTTCAAATAGTTTGAAACGTAAAGTTTAAAAAAAAATTTCAAATCAATCTTATATTTTGGTTTTTCTTTAACCGATTGTTTAAATTAAAATATTAACACCGTTAATGATGGTTAATGCTTAGAGAATTCTTAACATTGAAATAACTACGAAGAAAATCCGCAGTATTCGAACAAGGACAAAGCATGCGAACAGATTTCTTCGCAGTTATGTCAATGTTATAAGTATTTTATTAATAATAAATCGAAGTAATTGTTCCAAGTAGTGTCACCATTGACATGGTCTACTATCGATGACTCGCAACACAAATGTAGATATATTGAATGCTTAAGCTTCTAGCTAATCGAGAAAATTACCTTTTTATACGTTAAATGAATTGGAATCGCCGTTCGTCATAGAATATTATTCCCAGATTCTATATTTAGATATCATTATTGTTAAAGCGGCAAGGTTTTTTGTAATATAAATTTAAAAATATCATTATGTTGTAAAGTGATTAGCTATATTCAGTTTATTTAGATGTGTTTTTTTATATAATAGTTTAATGTTTAGATTATTTGCTAGTCTTATTGTGACATATATGTCATATCTTCTCTATATTTAGAGATTATGAATGTATATTTTGTCACAAACATTAAGCTACATTAAACAAGACATATTGCTTTGTAACGAAAAACATTCTCTTCGTTTAAAAGTAAGTGTCAGAAATTTTACTTGTTCGAAAATATGCGTTCAACATAGAGAAAAGAGTCTACCACATGATTGAAAAATGAAATCGATGTTAAATGTGCAAAAAAAATTAAATTGAAAATTAGCGTTTTTTTTACATTGCAATGACACTATCAACAATAATCATAGGAACTTTATTGTCCAGTCCTTTTATTAATTTAAGTGAAATCTACTATAAATCGCTTTTTTAAATTCTGATCCGTAAAATAAGATTTTACGGATGTAATTTTTTTATTAATGAAAATCAGCTGTCAGATTAAGTATGCGTATTAATGTCCAGATTTTGCGGTAAGCGTGTAAGAAAGGAAACGCGAAAGCCGGAATTGATGCATTTAATGATATATCTCACTATTATCGAGAAAACTTATGATTTAAGCACTTCGTGGTGGCTATGAAAATGTGGTTTTCTTACTTTCTGCAATGTTTATTGTCAGGGGTTAAAAACATTTTGCCTAATCACAGAAAAAGAATTTTAATAAATCTCAAAGTGTAGGCGGTTGCTAGATTTGTTTTTTATGCTTAACACTTATTTTGGAACGGAGACAGTTTTTTTAATAATGTAAATTATTAAAGGAACTACACCCTATGTAAAATTTTACGGTTAAATTGGCGTAGCAAAAGAAGTAATTTTCGTGATATTTAAGCATGCATTTAACTTTTAAATGTTTGTAAGCTAACCTATTTATTGTTTTAGGGTTTTCCTGCCGAATTTTCAATGTATTTAAATTACTGTCGAGGCTTACGGTTTGAAGAATCGCCCGATTATATGTATCTACGACAGTTATTCCGCATATTATTTCGTACATTAAATCATCAATACGATTACACATTCGATTGGACGTTGCTGAAACAGAAGGTGCCCCCCGTACCAACATCCACGCAAGCTGGACAAACCTCACAGGCGGTTGGTCAACAACCTGGTTAGTAAAACAACTATCTATCCACACATCTCTATCTACTACTAATCTACAACATCAATATTATAATTAAATATTTAAACAACAAAACATCAACACACAAAATAATTATTCTCCCATCTATTACCCCCGCCATCAAAGACCCTATTATTTCCCCCCCCAAAAAGATGAAATTATTATTATATACAAACAAATATATAAATATATGATAAACTACTCCTAAACTACTACAACATAATACATGTGTATAGATGATACCTTAAAAATGCTAAAAAAACAAAAACAAGATGTGTACGTTTGTAATTTATACTACAATATATACTATAATGAATTGATGAGATGAAATAATTATTAATAAATGAATAAAGCGCGCATTTTCATTAGTCTTTTTTATATTATCTTCAATACCAAAATGCGTGCGATTTTATTTATTATAATACGATTTTATTTTGTTTTTGTCCAGCGAAATATTAGAGAAACATCATCTATAATAACCATTTGTTTTTGGAATATTATGTTGTTGATTAAAAATATTTGCGATGACGAATTATTGGAAGTGTATCAATCGACGAAATTTTTTGATAACGATTAAAAATGCAATTTAATTTTTAAGCAATAACATAATTGTATCATTTCTTTTCATACTCATGCTCATCTAATCATCACACACATTACGCACACACATCTGGGCTTTGTTTTTGTTCGTTTGATGTTGCGATGGATCGGAGCGCAAGAGAGTTGTACACCCACATAGTGAATCAATCCCTCAGATCCTAATCCACAATTTTCTCTTAATCTTTTTTCTAGTAAGCAGAGATGTTGACAGAAAAATGAGTTCTGCCAAGGCCAACGCTCATTCTAAAGCACATGTATCTACCACCGACGTTGCAAAACCTGTAAAAGGTCATTAATTAAAATAATAATTTACACAACACAAAAATATGTTATATAAAAAATCAAACTACAACACAAAAATTACTTTACCACGCAACCGCACCAAACGTGCTTTCTTAAAAAACACAAACCACAAACCAAACATTACTTACCCCCAAATCCCCCCTTTCACCCCCCCCCCCCCCCCATCAAGAAAATTAATGCATTTGTTTTGATAATGCAACATCAGTAAATTGAGAGAGAAA